>SJYC01085476.1:0-70354 GCA_006408675.1 Madoqua kirkii | reverse complement strand
GGAGCCACAGTCAGCTCCTGGTCTCATTTTCATCGACTGTATAGAGCTTCTCCATCTTTGACTGCAAAGAATATAATCAGCAGTGAGGATTTTGTTCTTCTGGTGGGTCAGAATGCTTTTAAGTTTTCATATTCTAGTGGCATTGTTATTTTTCGCCAGTCAGGATCCAGAGATGAACTTCACTTATTTAAAATTCACTCACTCCCTTAAACTGCTATGGGGAAAATTTGCAACTTTATTTCTCATACACAATTGTAATTTTGAGAAGAGTAAAACGTGACTATTATATTTTTTCTTTAGCATCTGTATATGACTCAAAGATTTGGTGGCTCCATCTATCACAACCCATTGATGGCAGCTAGAAATATAAGCTTTGCCATTAGCAGAGACATTTCAACCAACCAGCACAACATGACTTTTTAGACGTGTCTGATTCAACTCTGAGCAAACAGGTGCCAAGTATGTACCTAACATCAAAGGTCAGTCTAAAAGTATTTAGCAACAGACATGGCTTGGTTACTACTAACCAATCCGAAAAGACTTTGTCCTTGAACAGCTGTGTGACCATGACAGTGTATGCCAGCCAGATGCATGCTTATCTAAATCACTGTCTTCCATACTTATATCCTGTTCTGCGAATTAAAGAGGCAGGAAGGACTCAATCCAGACAAACTTGGTTTTGATTCATCCTTCTGACATCAAGCAGTCTGGCCTTGGGCAAGGCTATTTGTTTACTGTAAAATGTATTTTACACTATTTTTAAGATCCTTGTAAAAAAATTATGTAGATTAAAAGGATCCTATTATATTTTTTCTTTAGCATCTGTATATGACTCAAAGATTTGGTGGCTCCATCTATCACAACCCATTGATGGCAGCTAGAAATATAAGCTTTGCCATTAGCAGAGACATTTCAACCAACCAGCACAACATGACTTTTTAGACGTGTCTGATTCAACTCTGAGCAAACAGGTGCCAAGTATGTACCTAACATCAAAGGTCAGTCTAAAAGTATTTAGCAACAGACATGGCTTGGTTACTACTAACCAATCCGAAAAGACTTTGTCCTTGAACAGCTGTGTGACCATGACAGTGTATGCCAGCCAGATGCATGCTTATCTAAATCACTGTCTTCCATACTTATATCCTGTTCTGCGAATTAAAGAGGCAGGAAGGACTCAATCCAGACAAACTTGGTTTTGATTCATCCTTCTGACATCAAGCAGTCTGGCCTTGGGCAAGGCTATTTGTTTACTGTAAAATGTATTTTACACTATTTTTAAGATCCTTGTAAAAAAATTATGTAGATTAAAAGGATCCAGTGAAAGTGAAAGAGGAGAGTGAAAAAGTTGGCTTAAAGCTCAACATTCAGAAAACTAAAATCATGGCATCTGGTCCCATCACTTCATGGCAAATAGATGGGGAAACAGTGGCTGACTTTATTTTTCTGGGCTCCAAAATCACTGCAGATGGTGATTGCAGCCATGAAATTAAAAGACACTTACTCCTTGGAAGAAAAGTTATGACCAACCTAGACAGCATATTAAATAGCAGAGACATTACTTTGTCAACAAAAGTCTGTCTAGTCAAGGCTATGGTTTTTCCAGTGGTCATGTATGGATGTGAGAGTTGGACTATAAAGAAAGGTGAAGCACCAAAGAATTGTTGCATTTGACCTGTGGTGTTGGAGAAGACTCTTGAGAGTTCTTTGGACTGCAAGGAGATCCAACCAGTCTATCCTAAAGGAGATCAGTCCTGGTTGTTCATTGGAAGGGCTGATGTTGAAGCTGAAACTCCAATCCTTTGGCCACCTGATGTGAAGAGCTGACTCACTGGAAAAGACCCTGATGCTGGGAAAGATTGAGGTCAGGAGGAGAAGGGGATGACAGAGAATGAGATAGTTGGATGGCATCACTGACTCAGTGGACATGGGTTTGGGTGGACTCCGGGAGTTGGTGATGGACAGGGAGGCCTGGCGTGCTGCAGTCCATGGGGTCGCAAAGAGTCAGACACGACTGAGTGACTGTACTGAACAGAACTGAGAAGGATCCAGGACAGCACCTGAAACAGAGTTGGCACTCAGTACATTACAGTGGTTGTGACTGTCCCTGGGGTTACTGTGACTGACAGCATCTGGCCTCAGGTGATCATTACGAGAGCTTCAGAAAGACTCTAAATCCTAGGCCCCCAAAATGAGAAGGACAAAATGTGCAGCTGAAAGAACTTGACACTCAGCAGTTGAAAAGAAAATCTGTCTCCTCTAACTCACATGCAGACACAATGAGGAGAAAGCTGCTAAGGAGTTGTCTGGTGGTGGAAATTGCTCAGGGAGTCAAAGCTAAGCACTGAACTTAAATCTGAGAATCTCTGTTCAGGTATCAGCTCTCATTCACTAGGTCTTGTGCCTTGGGCAACACACTTAGTCACTTAACATAAACAGAAGCCTGTTATCTCATTTATAAAATGAGACTATAATAATGCCTGCGAAAGTTCATTGTAAGTTACAATGTATTGTACAAAAACTATTGTTGTTAAATATTTGAATACCTACATTTCTGCCTTTAAAAATAAACATGACATCAAAAGTATATGGAGATCCCTTTAAAAATTAAAAATAGAACTACCATACAACCAGCAATCCATTTCTGGGTATATGTCCAAAGAAAATAAAAACACTAATTTAAAAAGATGCATGCACCCCTGTGATCATAACAGCATTGTTTACAATAACCAAGATATGGAAGCAAGCAAAGTGCCCATCAGTAGATGGGCATCAGTAGATTCATCTATTTAGATGAATGGATAAAGCAGATATACATATAATGGGATATTACTCACTTTTAAGAAAGAATGAAATCTTGACACTTGCAACAATACCTAGAGAGTATTATGTTAAGTGAAATAAGTCAGACAGAGAAAAATGAGTAGTGTACGATTTCAGTTATATGTGGAATCTAAAAATCAAAACAAATGAACAAGCATAACAAAACAGAAATGGAATTATAGATTCAGAGAACAAACAGGTGGCTGCCAGAGGGGAAGTAGGTGGGAAGAGGAAAGAAATAAGAGAAGGAGAGTAAAAGGTATAGACTTTCAGATGCAAAAGAAAAGAGTCATGATATGAAATATACAGTGTGAGGAATGCAGTCAGTAATTATATAATATCTTTGTATGGTGACATTGTAGCTAACTTACCTTGGTAATTGTTTTGAAATGTACAGAAATGTCAAACCATTGTGTTGCATAACAGGAACTAACATTGAGTTGTAGTTCAATTATGCCTCAGAAACAAACTCATAGAAAATGAGATCAGATTTGTGGTTACCAGAGGTGGGAGGGAGTGGGGAGGGGAAATCCGGGGAAGATGGTCAAAGCAGAGAAATTTTCCGTTATAAAAGCTGTAAGTACTATATGATGAACAATGTTGTCACTCAGTCATGTCTGACTCTTTACAACCCATGGACTATAGCCTGACAAGCTCCTCCATCCACGGGATTCTCCAGGCAAGAATGCTGGAGTGGGTTGCCATTTCCTTCTCCAGGGGCTCGTCCCAACCAAGGGAGTGAACCCAGGTCTCCTGCATTGCAAGCAGACTCTTTACCATCTGAGCCACCAGGGAATCCTGTAATGTACAACATGATAAATATAATTTACCATATATTAAATATGAATGTTGTTAAAACTATTATATATATACCTATATATAATAGTTTGCATCTGCTTATCCTAGACTCCCAATCCGACCCTCCCTCACCCCTCATCCCTCTTGACAAGCACAAGTCTGTTCTCTGTGACTGTGAATCTGTTTCTGTTTTGTAAATAAGCTTACTTGTGTCATATTTTAGATTGCACATATATATGATATCACATAATATTTGTCTTTCCCATCCATGCTGATACAAATAGCATTATTTTATTCTTTCCTAGTGTGACCTACTAGTGACTGACTAGTATTCCATTGTATATGTATGCCATATCTACATCATCCATCTGTCAGTGGACATTTAGGCTGTTTCCATGTCCTGGCTATTATAAATAGTGTGGAGGAGATAGAATTTATCTAAGATATTTGAAACATTTCAAATATCTTTTAAATTAATCCCTAGAAGTTATAGTCACATATATTATTTTGTCTGTATAGTTCTTTGAGAACTATTATTATTCATATTCACAAGGTAAGAAAATTAAAGGCCAAATAAATGTAGTCTCCAATATTTCATAAGTCACTTGGTAGAGTAATTATGACTAAAATTTAGAAAGTTGTTTTCTTTCTATAATTAGTATCTTTATTAATAACATTCAGTTTATGTCCTGTTGAGTATATTTTATGAGTCAGGCCCTCGGCTAGACTCTGGGGATTCAATGTGCAGAAAAAGGAGCTGTGGAGCTTATGAAAGAGAAGGAACTGTTAATCTGATAACTACACAATTAAACATAAAATCCCCCCCCCCCAAAAAAATCCTGTAAAAATTGCAATTGCAGAAATATCTTTGAAAAAACAATTATTTTGGTATTGGGGGAGGCTGCAGTGGGAGATTGATGTAGATGGGGAACCTGGAGAGATTTCCTGAGGAAGTGATGATGAGGTGAGATCTAAAGGATAATTTTTGTTGACTCAGCAAGACCAAACAGAGAAAGCTCATTCCAGGCAGAGGAAAACAGTATGAAAAGCCTGTTTTGAAAAGAAACAAGGCCAGTGTTAGAGACTGAAAGAGAACCAAGGTACTGGAGTGCGAGGATGGTACAGAGAAAGGTCCAAGGTGAGGCTAGAGACATAGCCTAGAGTCACAAAGACCTTGTCATTATCCATGTGACCAAGTGGAGCACGGCAGGGGTAAGACACACTGTGTTCAAGATCACATGGACTTCTTTGTCCCCTTCCCATAGAGACCTAGCTGAGCTCTTACGAACTGGAAGCACATCTCTAGAACCCTTGGAAAATATCCCTGAGAAATTAGATCTTCCAATCCAGTGTTTCATTTTGTTTCCTTCTTTTGGAACTTCTTCAACTAATTATAGTAAGGGGTTAAACTGATCAAGTCTTTTTTTTTTTTTTTCTTTTTAGTGAATAAGTGTTTTAGTGGGGGAAAAAATGGTTTGGGGAGAGATGAACAATTCTGTAGATGGGACACTGAATTCTATGAAATAGGCCTCTCTTTTGAGACTCTGTGTGGCGCCCAGACAGAGCCATCAGGAAAGTCTAATAGAACAGCTTACAGTAAATCAGCCTTGCTCTCCGGTTTTCTGGTTTTGCAGTAGGGAATGGCATGACAGTATCCAGACCCTCAGCCCCTAGGTTTAGACAGGATTGCTTGTTTCAATGAAGGCTGCAAAATTAAGGAGGAGACTGCCTTCCGAAGTCCTTGGAGTTCTCTCATGATTTTGTGAGTGTTTTCTACTATGTAAACACAAGAGGAAGTTTGCTAAATTTCTCAATAATTATTCAGACTTTTAGAAAAAACAACTTTTATGCAAGTTTATTTTCCTCTTATCTGAGAAATCTAGGATATTAAAAAGGAAGCTGTATGAGAAAATTGAAACATCTTTGCAGCATAACTTCTTGGACAAGCATCATCACTTTGACTTATTTGCAGAATAAATCAAAGAAAACATTCATAATTACAGGTTTATCAAAATCAGTGCAGTGATGGCTTTGGAAATCATTAAGTGACAATTCCATCAACATGGTTATTTTTCCTTTTTTTTCTTTGCTAAGTCCCAAGAGAGTGGTAGAACACACACGCACATACACACACAGAGAATTGAAATTTAAACATAGCTCTTGGACATAGAGATTTCCAGGTAGAGTGTGTTTGAACTGTAGGCAAATAATTAAATTTGATGTTTTTACAGTTGTTCATTTGATTTCTTGGAGAAGGAAATGGCAACCCACTCCAGTGTTCTTGCCTGGACAATCCTGTGGACAGAGGAGCCTGGTGGGCTGCCGTCTGTGGGGTTGCACAGAGTCAGACACGACTGAAGTGACTTAGCATGCATGCATACATTGGAGAAGGAAATGGCAACCCACTCCAGTGTTCTTGCCTGGACAATCCTGTGGACAGAGGAGCCTGGTGGGCTGCCGTCTGTGGGGTCGCACAGAGGCAGACACAACTGAAGTGACTTAGCAGCAGCAGCAGCATTTGATTTCTATAAGTGTCCTATTAGTTAGGAACATGTTGTGAGAATAAATATAACTAAGGCACACACTGGTTCATAAAGCAGAAAGCAAAACCAGGAGCTCATAGGCTCTGAATCACCTAAGTGCAGCCCACATTCACAGAACCTTCTTTCCATTAGGCTATATAGGTCAAAGCAGATAATCCCATGAAACTAAGGGACAATTTTAGGAAAATAATCACAACAGTTTTCTAATTTATTTTCAACCTTGTACATCTAAATAAAGTGTTTGTGAAAAGAAAGTTTACAGAAAAAATTTCCCTAGGCTTGATCGTTAAGATGAGTTTTAGGTTCAATGTTTAGAATCAATGAGTCTCAGGATGTCAGGAGGTATTTTTGCCTGGAGCGAACTTGCAATCAGTTGATGAGGCTTGGAGTAGGTGGTGGGAGGCTACAAGAGGACGGAACCAGAACTCAAACCTGGGCTGTTGAACTCCAAACCCCATACTCCTAATGGCTAAGCCACAGCATCTCATATTATGTAGACTGGCAAGTTGCAGGGAAGAGACACTTTGCATATAAGCTTGGACCTTCTTGCCCTGAAAGCAGAATGACATGCTCAGCTGTCACTTGAGAGAAGGGGGATAGTGGCTGGCTTTAATCTGGTTATGATAGCAGCACCTGCAGTGACCCAGCCATCATCTTAGGAGACCCTCAGAAGCCAGGGCCACTTTATTCCTTCTGGGTGGGCAGCTCAGAAGTTCTAAAGTTACTGAGACTCCTTAAGAGCAAAAAGCATCAGGTCTTGAGTCATTTTGCAGTGTGATTGACCTCACTGGCCAGAACCTTGCCCTGAAGGGCCTTAGCCCAGCCTCTCAACCTCACCAAACAGAAGTATTCTTGTCTAATCAGTAACAACCAGGGTAGCAAACAGAACAACTATTGGCTGGTTCCTAAAGACGGGAACATGAAAAACATGGAGTCACTATCCCCATTAATACTGAAATAGTTCTAAAGTTACTGTAGTCCAAAAAGAATCCAGAAATCTGAAGGATTTTTAGTGGATTCTCTTGAATTCTCTAAGTATAGAATTGTATCTAAATTAAACTATCCAAGATCTCATTTTTTATCTATCAGGTTGAAAGAAACTAACAAGCATGGAGACACATTATATTGTCAAGGGTGATAAGATCTGGCACCTCTGAGTGTTGCTGATGGGGGTATAAATTGATGCATCTTCCAAGATGGAGAATCTGACAACATCTATCACAATTACAAGTCCACTTCTAGTAATACTGACATGTGTTACATAAGCACGGGATGAAGAATGTACATTGCAGCATTTGGGGTAATAATAAAAATACAGGAAAAAATCTAAATGGTCCCCATTGAGTATGATCCATCCATACAATAGAAGAGAATGAGAGAATGTCCTTTCTCGCTGTGAAAGGACATGCAATTATTCTCCTCCTTGGTATTTTACATGAGAAAAAGCAAGATGGAGAACTATATCTATAGTATAAACTCCCGTGTGTTTATAGCATGTTCCCATTTGTATGAAGAGAAGGAAGTAGAATCTATAAACTTACACATGCATAAAATATCCCTAAAAGAAATAACGAGACACTGAAAACATTGGTTGCCTGTGGGATAGAACCCTGGGTGTCTGCAAGATAAGGATGTCAGGGAAACAATTCCATTTAGAATTCTTAAACTGTGAACCATGTGAATTTATTACCTTCTCAAAAGCATATGAATAGACTGTAAATTAAAAAAGGAAGGGGAAGGCAGAGGAGCCCAGTAGGACTTTAGAGATGAGTGGCTGACCTGGTCCAAGTAGCTAGAAGGATGCATCACCTAGAGTAGGGGTGAGAGAGGACCTGTGCAACCCTGGTATATGAAGGGGGGTGTGCAAGAGGGGGATGTGTGGGGCCCCAGCAGCATACACAGAAAGGAGCCATAGGATGTGACTCTACAGACTGTCAGCCACGTGCAAGAGAGTGTGATGCAGACTGAAAGCTGGATGCAGAGGTAGATGGAGGAGTTGAGAATTGGTCCTGAAGCAATGATGGAAGGCAAGTCAGAGGAAGGCTTATTCCATCCCTGGGAACAAGCCAACAGTTCCTCCCCACTTCCATCTCTAACCTCTCCTTTGGAGAAGAAGATGCAGTCTGGAATAGTCTGGTAGCCTGGAACATGATAATTAGGCAATTGGTGAAACAGTGAATTTATTTGACTGAAGGCCTGCAGCTTCCTTATGGGAGGCGATCCTCTCCCTGGGTCACACAATCAACCACAGTCAAGTCCCCATTCCTGGCTCATCCAGAAGTAACAGACTATGCACAACTCACCAGAGCATGCACAACTCAGACTTGCATCCATACCCAAGGTTGCTTCCTCCCTCTCACCCCCAGAGCTCTGAATTTGAACTTACTACAGTATTTATCAGCTCTTAGTAGGTGTTCTCTCTTTCTGTGCATATCTCTTCATTTGCCTAAATTTTGAGTACCTGTAGGAAAGAGCTGGGTCTAAATTTTGTATATTCCTTGTTTTACCTGGGTGTTTGGAAAATATTCACTGATGGGACATGAAGCCCGTCAGTCTTGATTATGAGCGTGCAGTTGGTTGCAGGCATCTGGAAAGAAGAGAAAAGAAGGGAAGTAGCACTTACAGTCACATTCAACTCATTGTTTCTTGGTTCCAGGTACGTTGTCTTCTACTCAAAACATGCTGTGGGCCATTCTGGTGTTCTTGTGGGCCAGGTACTCCTTGGTTCCCAAAGCTGAACAGGATTAGGAAACATTCTATGAGGTGCTCCTGGGAAGATTCGCAGTGTGTAAATCACACAGTCTTTGCACACAAGGAGTTTATTATCTAAAGAAGGAAAGAATAGGCATTTGTATGCAAGGCTGACTGAAGGAAGTAGACCTAGAAGTCACATACTCTGAACAGTCACGTGTTTAGACCTAGGGACTTGAGGAGAAGTGAGGAGCAAAGAGCTGAACATGTCCATTTCCCAGGCACCTTACAGTTGTCCAAATAAGTGGAATTACCCCTTCCAGGCAAGGAGGACAGATGAAACTTTGTCTGTTAGTTTCCTGTGTAGGCCTTCAATTAAGTCATATGATAAGGATTAATATTGTTTGTTGAGTGTCAACAAGGTGCCAGACATCTGACACCATCCCTTCCTGCAAGCGCTAGACAGACGAACAATTCAAATGCAAGATGGATCAGCGACGAGATGGCTCCATCTCAGAGGTGAGCTGCTTCAGGGTTCTGAGGGCTGGTTTTTGCTGTTTGTTCTTGAGATATTTTCCCCCAAGTTTTCACCTGGTGTTCTGGAAAGGAGTGAAACCCCTCCTGTGTGTACTGTGCTGGGCAGTTACTCTGCAGTTATGCTTCCAGGATAGCTGTCCACTTTGTTAGCCACTTTCCTTAATATTAAAATCTGTCTAAAGCAGAACTGCTCCAAGAAGATCCTGCTGTCCATCCATTTTCACCAGTGCATTAAATAGATGAGTGATCACAGGTGCTGGACGTGTTTGTCCTCTTTAGACTAAAGAGACATTCATTCATTTTCGCCTGCAGCGTTCCTGAAAGCTAGCTTCACTTCAAGGGAGCAAGGACAGAAATAATAACAATTACAGAGGTGATACTGTGCTTTCCTTCTCCGTGTATTCTCACACTCACCGTGAATGTGCCGCCCTTCTGATCTAAGGTACCATATCTGACCTACCTCTGCAGAGAGATGGTCCCACAGGGTTCTGCAAAGCTAGGATTCTGGAATCACTCCCAAGATTGCTAATGAGAGAAGATTATCAGGAAAAGTAGAAAGTTGGAATTATAATGGCATTTATGTAAACACATATTACTTATATAGAGGCTGTCTGGAATGCACTACAGAGTAGCCCATGGGACTATTACTTCCTATGTTTTATGTACTGTATGGATGGAAATAAGTGCTGTAGTAAACTGAATCAGAATATATGAGCAGTGGTTTGTTTCTTCTCTTTACTTCATTTTGGTCTGTTTGTAATATGTCTCTGCTCTCATATTTTGAGTATATCCCTGTAGTTCCATGGGCTTCCCAGCCTAAGAGGTGGTCTGGAGCTCTAATGCTTACTGTCTTAGACTTATATAAGCGCATTAAACTGGACTCGTTCCTCCTTTTCTCATCAGTAAAAGGCAGCATTCCCAAAGACTGGCGAAATATGAAGGGTGCACCAAAAATTTTAGCTGGAGTCAAGAGTAAAAAAAGTGGTTGGGCCACAGTGTTTATATGTAGCCTTTCTACATCTTCCTAATTAATTTAGACAGTTGCAGTGACTGAATTCTAAAATAGGAAAACACACACACACACACAACTGGTCTCTGGCTATTCTGATAAACTTGGCAAGGTGGCCAATATACCCCACCCACTCTGGCCACTTTGAAAATTGCTGCTATTTATTAAATAGATGAGGCCTGGGCTCCCAGTCCACTCTGACCTGGAGCTGCTCATTAAACACCAGGTCATGGGGAGACTTGCGTGTTTAGAAACGCAGTTGCATGGTGTGGTCAAAATACAATTTCCTGTGAGTCAGAAGACCTGAACCTTTGTCATGTTGCCATTTCTCAGTTTTAGACTAAAACTCTAAAGGCCTGTTTTCACGTGTGAAATATGGGTGAGAAACTGGCATGTCTGTTGAGATTGGCGAGCTGATAAATCTTCCAACTCAGATATTCTGTGACAGATCCAAGCTCTGGTTTTATATACCCAACAAACCTTCAGGGATGGGTAGGCCAGGAAGAAGAGTAGCTATGGTGAGGGTCCTCCCACAAAGAACTAGCTCGCTGCCTATATGTGAGAGGGGCCCAGTCTCAAAATCAGCTCCACAGACAAGCAACAGGGGCTAAATGATTTACCCTGAACAACTGAGGAATGGCAGGCTTCGACAAGCATCCTTTCCTTAGGCAGCCCTCTTTAAGCCTGAATCTACCCAGTCAACTTTTATAAAGAAAAAACAACAACAAAAAAGATAAACATTGTACTTGTGAAAATGTCCAAATATCAGCAGGAAGTATAAAAATCAGAATATAACATTCTGACAGCCTGCAGTCAGGCTAGACTGTGGAGTATTTTTGGCATCATGGGTCTGTTTTTTCTAGTCATATACATGCTGTGATTGATGTCATGAACAGACCTCAGGAATCAGCAGGCTCTGAGTCCCTCAGAGTATAAGCCACCTGCCCAAAACAGCGCTTTAGTCAACATGTCTCTTGTTCAGCTTGACGATTTGCAGAACAACCCTTCGGTTCTTATTTTTCCTTCTGGAACTGCATGCAGAATCTAGGGCCAGAAGGTTGTATGTCATTCATTTAGAACATACACAGATGTATATGTTCAGTGTCCCTGGCTACATTCAAACCTAAGGACTAAATCTGTAGAAAGAAAT
Organism: Madoqua kirkii; assembly: GCA_006408675.1. Classification (NCBI taxonomy): domain Eukaryota; kingdom Metazoa; phylum Chordata; class Mammalia; order Artiodactyla; family Bovidae; genus Madoqua; species Madoqua kirkii. Next base: position 58,803 of record SJYC01085476.1, on the reverse strand, counting down.
GGCAACCGACTCCAGTATTCTTGTCTGGAAAATTCCATGGACAAAGGAGCCTTTCCCGTGGTGGGCTACAGTCCATGGGGTCATGAAAGAGTCAGACACAACTTAATGACTAAGCAACAACAAAGGACAGGGTCAATATATTCTGTCTTTGTATCTGTCTCTCTAGCGGAATGCCCTTAAAAAGTAGTAGTTTGCTGTTCAATCACTTGACATATATATCTGAATGCAAACTATGTGAGAAGCCTGTGCCACATGCTAGATAAATAGTAGTAATAAGACAAGATTTCTGCCTTTCAGGACTGTAAGACTTGAGAGTAGATACGTGTTACAAACAAGGACAGACAGGTTTCCATGGCAGGGGGCCACAGACTTCTTCTGTGAAGGGCCAGAAAGCAAATACTGTAGATTTCACTGTCCTGTTCTCTTGGTTGCAACTATTCAACTCTGTCATAGCATGAAAGTGTAAACAAATGGGGCTGGTTGTTCCAATAAACTTTATTTTTAGAGACTGAAGATGGAATGGCATATACTTTCTATGCATTGCAAAATGTTATTCTTTTGATTGTATGTTGAACCACTTAAAAGGGTAAAAACCATTCTTAACAGATCTTACAAAATAAGGGGGGGCTTGCCAGATCTAGTCTACAGTCCTGATCTATGAAACAGTGTGACAATTAAGACTTAGCTGAACTGTATTTTTTTACTGACAGTAATTATATTAGGGGCTGAATTTTCAGACAGTATAATGTAGCCATTGTGTTTTTTTATGTTCATTCAGCCTCAGATTGTTAATCTCATCTTGGTCTTTGATTTAGCATGTTGGGAGAAATGAGTAGCAATTGGTCAAAATTAACTGGGAAGTTAGAATTGTTCTATGTAATGCTTCTTATAATCTCTCCTGTTGTTTCTTCCAAAACAATTTCAAATGAATTAAAGGACAGAAATTTATATTGAGTTGCTCCCTCCATCCCCAAATCAGGACACTTATTGCCACCCCATCCTCCTTCCCAAATTCTTCCCTTTGAAGGTAGTTCATACATTGTTATAGAAGTAAATAGCATTCCCAATACTTGACTGCATCTCAATCCTTAAATTGTGGAGATGGAAGGCATCAAAAAGCTGGTTTCCATACCTTTTCCACTGGTAACAGGCTGAATGTTCACATGCTGAATATTCACAATCAAAGAATGGCAATCCAGCACTTGCTCCTGGTTCCACCTCTCCTTTGACTGTTAGTAGTATTAGTCTAACAAATAAGAATTATTTAAATAACCAGCTTCAGTGTAAGGAGTCTTCTTGCATAACTTAAAATAGTGATATACAGAGATTAAAGAGGCCCCACATCCTTAAAATTGATCTGATCTCTAAATGTTAAGATACTGGTATGCATTATGACTGACACTTTACAGCTCCTGTGGTTTATGAGCTTCAAAGTGGCTGGAGGTAGTGTAAGCAAAACAAAGAAGTTGTGAAATGATAGTGACTATCACAGGAAACCTGAGGGCCGAGAAAGGGCCAGACTTATGTGGGGCCCTAACTAGGACCTGGAAAGCCATTAGGACCCCAAGAAGGACTGTGTCTTCAGCTGTGCCCCAGTTTTTCAGGCAGACCAACTCTCTCCAAGCTTTTCTACACATATGTAAATGGTGAGCTAAAGACAACATTTATAGCCTGAAGGTACATCTTCACTGACCATTCAGTCCCAAATACACATTCTTGGGAGAGAGAATGTTATCAACCTGCTCTGGTCAGCTCACCCTGGCCAATCATCTGTGCCAGCACATAAACAGCAGAAACTAGGGCACCAGAGGGATTCCTGTAGAAGTTACTCTACTTTTGGTGTCATATATATAAATATACATAAAGGTGAAAGAAAGTATTAGTCACCCAGTCATGTCCAACTGTTTGCAACCCCATGGACTGTAGCCCACCAGGTTCCTCTGTCCTTGGATTCTCCAGGAAAGCATACTGGAGCAGATTGCCATTCCCTTCTCCAGGGCATCTTCTTGACCCAGGGATCGAACCCAAATCTCCTGCATTGCAGGCAGATTCTTTAGCATCTGAGCCACCAAGGGAGCCCATATATGGTTATGCCAATGATCAATTTCTAGGATATTCAACATTCACTTCATAACCTTTTCTAAAATTTATTTTATTGAAATATAGCTGATTTACAATGTTTTGTTAGCTTCTGGCACAGAGTGATTTAGTTATATACATATATTCTTTTTCGTATTATTTCCCATTATGGTTCATTATAGGATATTGATTAAAGTTCCCTGTGCTCCACAGTAGGACCTTGTAGTTTATCCATCGTATATATAATAGTTTGCATCTGCTGATACCAAACCCCCAATCCATCTCCTTCCCAACCTCCCTCCCCTTTAACAACCATAAGTCTCTTCTCTATGCTCATGACCCTTTTTTTGACTTCACTTTGGGGGTCACTAAAGTGGTTCAAACCAGGCCAATTTGCAGAAAGTCATTTGCTTATTGAACAGCTTTCAGGAAAAGACAAACATCACTTTGTTTCCACTTTCCACAAGTCATCATCAATATTGTCAACAGAGAGAGCAAATACAAAATGTCCAGAAAATTGCTCTGTTGGAAGGGCTTACAGAAAATGAAGCAAATTTATGTTAGGACTTCTCCCTCTCTCTCTCATAAACACAGGCCTACAAAGAGTCTTTGTGCTTGCTTGTAATTTTAATATGTAAAAGGCACCCACAGGTAATTTAGTTTCTACTTACAGATTCTATCATACTCATTCCTTCAGAATTTAATCCAAAGATTTTATCTTGAAACGTAAAGGTGTTTCTCACTAAAATCCTATAGGAAGTTGGGAACTTTAGGAAAACCATAGTCCTTTTTTTATTTTTTGATTTGAAGAATCAAATAAATGTTAAACACTGCTGCAGAAAGGTAACTGATGCATTTTACAGAAGAAGACACTGAAACTCAGTTTTGTAAAGAATTCAAACCCAGGGGTCAGTTGATAAGCTTCTTCTTGTGAGAAGAAAATCCAGATTCTTTTCATGGAAAATTTTATGTGATGACTATCTTCTCAACATTTTTAGTTGTTAGACTTTAATTAAAAAAAAAAATCAGCCCTCAGGTGCTAAGGGAAGCGGGTGGTCAGCTGGGCAGCTAGCTGAAGTGCAGTCGATTTCATCACTGCCATGTGAAAACATGTGCTGGGTACTCTGTGACTGCCCAACAGAGGCACCCAACTCAGCCAGGCTGGCTTGAAAGGGGTGGGCTGGGATTTTCCATCAGCATCTTCTGGGCTTGACCAGGTGACCCTCGAGGGTAAAGGAAGACTTTCCAGACCCAAAGAGTGGCAAGTGCAGAAATACTAGCAGGAAGAGAACAGGCAGTCCTCCAACGTGAATGAGCATCAGAATCCCCTAGAGAAATGATGAAAACAACCCTCATTGCTGGATGTCACCCCCAGAGCTTCTGTCTCAGCAGGTCTAGCATGAGGACCAAGAACCATCACTTTCAGCAAGCCCCCCAATGACTCTGCAGCTACTGGACCCCTCCCCCTACCCTGACTTGAGAAGCACTGCTTTAAACATCCCAGTACTCTGTAGGCCATTCAAATTGAGCTTTGCTTTCCAGGTTTTATCAATTTGGTGTTTATAGCCATGTTACCTCAGAAACCAATTTTGTGTCACTAAACGTTTACTAAAGCGTCTACAAATCTGCCAAGTTTTCTGCTTTCAATTGAAGATTCCCCAGCAGGAAGCCATGAATCATCGAATTGAAAATCTGGCACCCCATGGACTGGTTGGTCCAAGCACCAGGCTACAGGCTGGCAGTGCCTGGTGAGCAGAAAGCCAGAGTGATGAAATCCAGAGAGGAGAGAGAGAACTGCTCCCTTTCTTCTCACCCTCCAATGCCCTTAGAGAAGTACTCTCTGGTCCAAATCAGAGCCAGTCCACCAGCATCCCTCCAGGCTCACAGACAGCTTCTTGTCTGGTCCCTCTGCTGAGTTAAAATCTCTGCTTCCCAGTAATGACAACAGCATTGGACGTACATCTGTTTCTGATGGCCATGAAGATACAATGGAGAGTTTCAAACATCTCTTGTTGCTGTTAATCTGTCTGATGTTCCTCTGAGTTCAGAAGAGGAAACAGCAGCAATCCTAGTTCTCAGCTGAGGAAGCAGAGGGTAAGATACTTAGAAACGAAGGTGGCAAACTAGTGCCCAATAAAAGAACTCTCAACCAGAAGTTTGTGCCGGTTGCTGAAGCTGCTGCCAACTCGCCTAACAGGAAAGTGGGAGGAGTAAAAATGAAAGGGAAAAAGTGAAAGCAATGAGAAAGAATTGAAGAGAGTGCAAATTGATCAGGGTTCCATCTACAGATATACTTGGGTTCTTATTCAGATCGTTGTCAGCTGCCTCACGCTGCCCTCCATCACATTTCCCCAAAAGCTTCCTATAGCCGAAATCAAACAGAAAATCCACATCTCCAGATTTTACCTTAATTTTCCCAGGGTTCTTCCCTAAGCCACTGAGTTGGAACTCACCCTCAACCATCTGCTTCCTGTGCCCTTTGAATAACTATTTAAAGGAAGTTGTTTGTGTGCCAGTTTCACCACTGGAAGAAAACCTTTTTATGGTTCTTTTCCCTGCAAGGCAGACGGTCTCTCTCTTGATGGACTGTTAGTGAAGTCCTACAGCAAGAAAGCACTGAGGGATTTAGAAACACAAAGTTACAGCTAGAGAACTATTCCTTCCACTGTCCTCATTTTACCTTGGAGAAAACGAAACCTGCAGGGAATGATTACTTGCCCCAAATCATCTGCTAATTAGTGCAAATCGGCTCCAAATGCTGGTGATTTTAACTGTTCATTTGGCTTGTTATTACTAATTAAGGGGTTTTGAATTAAGAAGTCTCCTGGTGACACTAGTAAAGGATAGCTATAATCATTCAGCACTTTCTGGGTCCTTACCATGTGCAGACACTGTTCAAATGACAAATTAATTCATTTAATTCCAGCACAGTCCTAGGATAGGGGGTGCTGTTCTCTTTCCCACTTGGGTGTTTAGGAAACTGAGGTACAGCAATAATTCATGTTAATGCATATTTAGGAAACACTGAGAGTCGTTCAATGGTTAATTCATATGGGAGCAATAAGAAAGTAAATTTTAAGGAAAATCTAATCTATGCTAAATTTCCACCTGATAGGTACATATCTTTATACAACAAGGCCATTGCGGCTGAGTCTTTTGTCACAGGCTATGAACTACTCGAAAGTAGCCCCTATGTAAGGCAGTTTGGCTGCAACCACATAGCAGTGTCCAATAAACCTACAGTAAATTGAAATTTACCAAAGGGTGGGATTTCTATTCTAGGGTACTTCACAATTTTGAGGCTACTTTTTGCAATGGGAAGGATTCTCTCCAAAATCGTTGAGGATCATCTTGCTGAGGGCTTCCCTGGTGGCTCAGACAGTAAAGGATACGCCTGCACCTCAAGAGCCCTGCTTCAATCCCTGGGTTGGGAAGATGCCCTGGAGAATGGAGTGGCTACCCACTCCAGTATTCTTGCCTGGAGAATCTCATGGACAGAGGAGCCTTTTGGGCTACTGTCCATAGGGTCACAAAGAGTCAGACATGATTGAGTGACTTTGCTGTAATAGCTTAGAAAATACATAGTCATGTATCCCCTCTGCATGGGATGTTTTCTTTGTGGCTCTGGAGAATTTCCTGCCTGTCTCCACCCACTATAGACTGCTATGCTATGCTCAGTCATGTCTGACTCTTTGCCACCCTATGGACTGTAGCCTGCCAGGTTCCTCTGTCCATGGAATTCTTCAGGAAAGAATACTGGAGTGGATTGCCATTTCCTACTCCAGGGGATCTTCCTGCCCTTTGGCTCGAACCCGGGTCTCAGTCTCCTGCATTGCAGACAGTTTCTTTATTGTATGAGCCACCAGGGAAGTTCTCTCCATAGGTTTTGTTGAAACATCAAATGACAACATTTAACCAGTTACTCAATAGAATAAGTGTGTGCCCCTTTGACTCATCATTATAAAATATTAATATAAAAAAATTTTGTCTTATCAGGAAACCACATCTCTCAGCCCACAGTGCTACTCCACCAACTTTTTTGCATGGCTCCACTATTTTATGCTTTAGTTCTCAGGTTAAATGATACCTCCTTAGAGACCTGACCCCTGCCCATATTTTCTAAAATTGGGTTTCCAGTTTACACATGCCCTTTAACTGCAGCTCAGGCCTTTATTTCTTTTCTGCAACACAATTATGTCCATTCATTTTTTTAAAGGATTCTCCTTACTATTAGAATGTAACCTTTCATTTGTCTTATTCATCCCCAAAGCTAGCACAGAATCTGGCACTTTTCTTTCTTTAGCAAACATGATCTATTCCATACGTGTTCTGCATTTGAAGTGCTTAATAAATTTATTTAACCCCATACTCAGGTACTCATTCCATGTTTTATAGATAAGGAAACTGAGGCATGGAGAAGAGATTAAGTAACTTACCCAAAGGCACAAAGCTGGTATAAGGATTTTTTTTTTCTTTTTAAAAAATTTTTTTGGAGTATAGTTGATTTACAGTGTTAATTTCTGCTATACAGCTAAATGGTTCAATTTTATATATCTATATATATACACATTTATATACATATCTTATATATGTATATTCTTTTCCATATTTTCCCATTATGGTTGGTTTATCACAGTATATTTTTTATCTACAATATTGGTTTGGTTTCTGTCATACATCAACATGAATTAACCATAAATATATACATATGTCCTTTCCTCTTGAGGCTCCCTCCCACCTCCAACCCTTTGCTACCCCTCTAGGTTATTACAGAACTCCAGACAATACATGTATCAGAGTTTGAACTCACACTAACTCTGGGTTTGTGTTCAGCCATTATTTTTAACCAGTCTATACACACTGAATTCTTGTTGAACATATGAACATGTTACCAAATGCAAGTTCATGTGCCCAATCCATGAAGCCAAACAAACCAAAACATCAGAGTGTGGAGCAGAGAAAGGTTTATTACAGGGCCATGCAAGGAGAGGGTGGCTTGTGCCCCCAAAACCCAAAACCCTCAAAGGATTTCAGCAGGCTTGTTAAAGGCCAGCAAGGGAGGAGTGTGATTAGTTGTTGCAAACTTCTTGGTGTTGAAAGCCTTTGTTGTTGCAGCTGTCCCCTTAGGTCAGGTCACAATGTTCCTTTATACCTCCAACAAGACAAATGTTATTCTCGGTTCTGTAATTTTGTATCTCTATATGGATGGATCTAAAGGTCAGAGCCTGGAGAATGGGTTCTCCTGTATATTTCAGGCTTCAGGCAACATTCTTTTATGAAAGGTGCAGAGCCAGCATGACTAAGCACAGGCAACAGAGCACAAAGGTTAAAGTAAAGGGAACAGAACTAATAGGGAGTCAGATGTGTTCTTCCCTATTACAAACATATGAATAAATGAAATTGAAATGTAATAAAGCAGCAGAGGATGAAATACCTGCTTACCTGTCTGCTTTCCTGCCACTTTACTTCCTCCGTCTGTGTATACATTTATCTACACCTCTAATCTTTGGGTCCTTTTTTTTTTTTGAAGTAGTATTGAAAGTGCTTTTCTTAAAATTTTTCTAATGCAAATAAAAAGCACCCTAATGAAGCCAGTGTTCCAAAGGAAATATATTCATCATATGAAAAGAGAACCTCATCAACAAACACAAACATCAACCTGTTTGATGGAAGTTCTGTTGTCAGGAGAGCTAAATTTGCCTGCTTTATGCTACGCTCACTTTAGCCCCCAAAAGGATATGTCCACATCCTAACCTCTGAGAACTTAAGAATGTTACCTTATTTGGAAATTTTACCTTATTTGGAAAAAGGGTCTTTAGAGATGAAATTTAGAGCTTGGGATGGGAAGATCATCCTGGATTAATTATGAGCGTCCCAAACCTAATGACAAGTGTCCTTATAAAAGATATCTAGAGGGGAAGACAAAAAGGAGGTAGCAAAGTGACTGTGGAGGCAGAGAAGCCAAGGGATGCCTGAGCTCCCATAAACTGGAAGAAGCCTGTAGCCCTGCAACACCTTGTTGAACTTCTAAACTGCGAAAGAATACATTTCTGTTGTTTTCGGCCATCTAAATTGGGGTAATTTGTTATGGCAGCCAACAGAAACTTAATACACTGATACATGATAATTATATTAAATGCTTCTTGGTTTCATTAATGAAGCTTTTTGAGGCTGATTTGGTTCCTCTCTTTTGTGTAAATGGATGATAAGGCATAAGAGAAATGGCTTACCACAGGCATCTTGAAATATTTTCTTTCTTCAAGTAACTCTTGTTTTAATGTGCATGCACATTAAATCCATCAGTCCTACAGTGCATAGTAGTAAGTTTTAAATATTACTCCTCCTAGGTAGTCATTCAGCATGTCTTTGTTGAAGATCCGCCCATCACTTTATTGGATGTTGTGGAGGGAAAGCAAAACAGAAACCTGTCTTACGACTTTAACGGTTTCATTCTTTTCAACTGGACTATAAACCCCTGAGTTAAAAATACATGTCTTGAAGTTTGTTAAATATTGTTCAAAGCCATAGCAGGCCGAATCTGTAGGAAAGGTGCCGAGTGAATTCTTTATCAGTGGCTGGTAGAAAACAAGTAAAGTATGCTTAGCTCCCACCTCAGAAGTATTACAGCTGGACAACAGGGTCTGGCTACTGGTCTTGATTCCTTCTTCCTGTCAAAGTGCTTGTAGTCTAACTGCCTATTTAGAATCTGATGATAAGACTTGTAGCTTGGGAAATGGCCAGAAGGAATGCCTGAAGAGAGTTTTTATAGAGATCATTGGAAAAAGTGTCACAGGCAGCAGATGCCTTAGAAGAAATGAAACATAATTGATATCTCTGAAATAGGAAGTCATGGTTTAGTTCCAACTTTGTCACTAAATCAACTTAGTTGCTCTTCTTGAGAACTAGTGGTTGGGGAAACTCATGTGAGTGAAGTCCATATTCATCTAAGTAAACCAATTGTCTTGTTGACAGTTACTAGCAATCACTTTTTGTACCCTGAGAGAAATAGTACTACACGGCTTTTGTACTAAAGCCCTCAGTATATTTTTAGCGGCAGCTGAGTTTATTTGGAGCCGAAGTTGGTACTAAACAACGAGTTCCTAAAATGGGTACTTGATTGTGCTTTAATCAAGCCGATGGCACACCTGCTTGGTGCTTCCTACATCCATACAGTGACTAAGCCATTAATCCTCTGTAAATGTGACACCTGCTGTGGTTTTTCCCTTAAAGGTCTCACGAAAGTGAAAATGCAGTCGCTCAGTCGTGTCCGACTCTTTGCCACCACATGGACTGTAGCCTACCAGGCTCCTCCATCCATGGAATTTTCCAAGCAAGAGTACTGGAGTGGGTTGCCATTTCCATCTCCAGGTGATCTTCCCAACCCAGGGATTGAACTCGGGTCTCCCACATTGCAGGCAGACGCTTTACCCTCTGAGCCACCAGGGAAGCCCTGAAGGTCCCATAGGGAACCTTTAGCTCCCTAGCAGGTCCTTCTGATAGAGTGGAAGGTGACTAAGCTAAATAACTGATACAAGTTCACTAGGTTGAAGTTGGTCCTACATCTTGCTCCTTCTCCGTTCATGTCAAATAGAAACTAACCTCTCTCTGGTTCCCCACTGTATTACTGAGGGGAAAACTAATTTAAAGCTCCTGAAACTGTTTCTACATGATCTTGTAACCATTTCTCAGAGATCCACAGAGTTCTGTTAAGAAATTTGGTACCATACAGTCTGCTCCCATAATTTCTCCTTAAGTATGCTTTATTATGTCAAGCCAGAGTAAGTCATGTGATGGGGATATTTTTAAGTAAGCAAGGAAGGTAAGAATGGTTCCTGATGCTTGCTGAAACAGTCTAAGCCTTGAATTGCATCTTCTCTCATGTCTAAACTTTGGTGAAAGAAGAAAGTCTTGGATTGAGATTGAAAGCAGCCCAAAACTGATTTTGAGCCATAGACGGCCAGCAGAGTGGGGAGATGTGCTAAAGACCAATGATACTACTTTCGGGTATGTGCACTAAGAGTTTCCAACACTGATGGATATGTATTCTAATTTAAAATATCACAGGGAGGAAAAAATAGACGTTCCCATGGAAACATTTTCTCAGGACCAGCTCGTCTATCTTATTATCATATCTTATTTAAATATTTCCTGGAATCAGTTTTCACTTAATCCTTCTATATGTCTTCTTCAGTGGCCATGGATAGCCTAACATCTGGTCAGTGGTGTTCTTTAAATAAATTGCATAATTGTGGGCAGTTCCTTCGATTTCCATAGGTCTGCTTACAATTGTTGCAGATCTCGTATCATGTGAAAACCACATTAGATTCACTTCCAGATCTGTAATTAAGAATTTTAAGTTTGCTGAACCTCACATTCCTTCAGGAAATACAGTGGACACCTGCCTGCAGCTGAAGATAGCACCATTCATTTGTGACAGGTATGCTGTTGTAGTCCAGCTGGGCTCCAATAAGCCTTACTGGGCATCTGTGCATGATGTTGTACCAAATACAGGGAGAAAACTGTCCCATAAATGTTGCTTTGGCATGTTGTCGTATCAAAATGACCTCCTACTTGTAATTCTTTATTATTCTCAGAGATATTAAATCCCTCAAATGTGATATTTGCATATCTTGCTTTGTCGCTTTGTCCTCCTTAAAGGACTTGCTTATATGACTCACAGTGTTATAGGATGGGTCCTCTTACTTCTAGCTGTGCATTGATACCAGCTTACCATCAGAGGGAAATTACTCTTCCTTTTTCCCATATTCTCCTCTTTTCTGACGGGATCATTTGATGGTATACAGTGGGAACTCATGGGTTCTCAAACAATCTAAAAAGCTGATTACACCATCAGACATCGAATTCCTTGAAATACATTATACCTGGGCAAGCTGAATTTCCCTTCCTCACAGCATCAGGATTTCCAGCCCACTCTATTTGCATGTGTTTGTTGAGATGTTTTTGGAGAGACTTTCATTACCTCTAAACATGAGAATACACTTATTGAGTACTCAGTTATGTGCAGAGGTTTTTAAACACTCAATATCATAATCATAACTAGATCATCTCAATTTTTATTGGAATCAGGAGAAAATTTACTGTGAGTCTAATAAGGCAAAAACTTTCAAGTTCTTTCACTTGCACAGGACCCCTGGGGGAGAGAGGAGTGGGAGTGAGGGCATTTTATAGTCATCATTTTGTGTTATTTTTGTTAAAGGAGAAAAATACGTTTAGAGAAGCTCCAGTTCCTACAAAGTCTGCATTCTAGTTGGGATATATTGAAATATGAATTTTATAAAAAGCCTGTTCTAATATAGTCTGCTTTTAGAGATGAAAAGACTCCCAAGTGGCTCAAACAGTAAAGAATCCTCCTGCAGTGCAGGAGACCTGGGTTCGATCCCTGGGTCAGGAATATCCCTGAAGAAAGTAATGGCAATCCACTCCAGTATTGTTGCCTGGGAAATCCCATGGACAGAGGAGCCTGGTGTGGGAACACGAAGAGTCAGACACAACTGAGTGACCGACACATAGAGTTGAAAGGTTTCTTGTTGTGGCTGTTGTTGTGTTGACAGTCATTGTGATGTATTTCTCTGGAGGCAGCTGCATTGTGATACCAACACTTGTATATCATTAAGAATGACAATGAAAAATGAACTGGATAAAGCTGAGACATGTCAATACCCTCACAAAGAAGCCAACCAGTATATTAATGAGCTTCCCCAAACAATTAATTTTCATCAATAACTTCCTACAGCCAGGTTTCCCAATGTGCTAGAATCAGGAGAAGAATGCAGTGATCTCAGTGCTGCTTCCCCTGGCATGTGACACTGACCCAGAGGTCTCAGGTCATCTTAGTGTTGTCACCGAGTCTAAGCCTATACTGCACCCTGCATGCAGGGCAGTAAACTGAGAGATGAGTTGTTGGGGCAAGGAACAGCAACTTTATTTGGAAAGCCAGCAGACTGAGAAGATGGTAGACTAGTGTCCCAAAGAACCATCTTCCCCAAGTTAAAACTCAGGCTTCTTTTATACTAGAAGGGGATGAGATGTGGTTCTTGCAGCTGTCCTTATAGGTCCAGCAACAGTGTTCCTATAAACCTCCAGTAAGACAATTATTATCTTCTGTTCTGCAACTTTTTATCTCTATATGAGTGTAAAAATGTTAAACCCTTAAAGATCAAAGCCTTGAGAATGGGTTGTCATGTATATTTCAGGCCATAGGCAACATTCTTTAACAAGTGGACAGCCAACATTATATGGAGTGTTATATATATATAGTACTTATGGAGACATGTTCCCTGGTGGCTCAAAGGTTAAAGTGTCTGCCTGCAATGCAGGAGACCTAGGTTTGATCTCTGGGTCAGGAAGATCCCCTGGAGAAGGAAATGGCAACCCACTCCAGTATTCTTGCCTGGAGAATCCCATGGACGGAGGAGTGAAGAATGCAGTGATCTCAGTGCTGCTTCCCCTGGCATGTGACACTGACCCAGAGGTCTCAGGTCATCTTAGTGTTGTTACCGAGTCTAAGCCTATACTGCACCCTGCATGCAGGGCAGTAAACTGAGAGATGAGTTGTTGGGGCAAGGAACAGCAACTTTATTTGGAAAGCCAGCAGACTGAGAAGATGGTAGACTAGTGTCCCAAAGAACCATCTTCCCCAAGTTAAAACTCAGGCTTCTTTTATACTAGAAGGGGATGAGATGTGGTTCTTGCAGCTGTCCTTATAGGTCCAGCAACAGTGTTCCTATAAACCTCCAGTAAGACAATTATTATCTTCTGTTCTGCAACTTTTTATCTCTATATGAGTGTAAAAATGTTAAACCCTTAAAGATCAAAGCCTTGAGAATGGGTTGTCATGTATATTTCAGGCCATAGGCAACATTCTTTAACAAGTGGACAGCCAACATTATATGGAGTGTTATATATATATAGTACTTATGGAGACATGTTCCCTGGTGGCTCAAAGGTTAAAGTGTCTGCCTGCAATGCAGGAGACCTAGGTTTGATCTCTGGGTCAGGAAGATCCCCTGGAGAAGGAAATGGCAACCCACTCCAGTATTCTTGCCTGGAGAATCCCATGGACGGAGGAGCCTGGTGGGCTACAGTCCACCAGGTCGCAAAGTGGGCGACTTCACTTTCACTTTCTATGGAGACATATATGCCATACATGGAATGGCACATAGTAATCACTCAATGGATGATAGGTATCATTGGTTATTATAGAATTGGTCATACCATTGGCCGTGTTGTAGACCCTGAAATATATCAGTTCAGCTTTATGTGTAGCTCTTTGCAATATGCAGTGCAATCCCCAAATGAATGTGGTATTCCATGCTACATCACTTAGATCTGAAGACCTTAAAATCATTTGAATCTGGGGTTAGTAACTGCTAAAAGAATTCCTTTGGTGAATTATGGTCACCCCATTGTTGCATATTAATTCTATGAAGCATTTGATGCATCTTATCAACAGTAAGATGGAGCTTATAATAATATTTACTACAGATCGACACTTCATATCTGAACCACTGAATTATATATGTGTGTGTGTGACAGAGAGAGAGAGAGAGAGAGCTCAGTCATGCCTGACTCTTTGCAATCCCATGGACTGTAGCCCACCAGGCTTCTCTGTCTATGGAATTTTCCAGGCAAGAGTACTGAAGCAGGTTGCCATTTCCTCTTTGGGGATCTTCCCGACCCAAGGATCAAACCCGCATCTCTTAAGACTCCTGCATTGGCAGGCGGGTTCCCTACCACTAGTGCCACCTGGGAGGCCAATACTTTTCTTATATTATCCCAGGAAAGAGAAACACAAGCCTCACCTCAAAGGGTGAAGTCACCTGCCCAGGTAACTTAGGGGTACATGGACAGCTTGCCATCAGGTGTATCTGGCTCCAAATAATCCATTGGCTGGATTGTATATGCATGTGAGCCCCATTTCTTAACCTCTGGGAGCTTAGAGGCAGGTGGTGAGACATGACACTTTTGAACTCATCAGGGCAAGGTATTCTCATGTCAGGATCCTCAGGCAAGACCTGGGCAGCCAGTGTATCACTCAGAGGAAGAGCAACTTCCTTCTGAAAGTAATTCCAGGCACAAAACCACAATATTCAACCTGAAGTTACTTTTTGTTTGTTTTTTATTCATAATCTCCAGTATAATTTCTTTTTTTTTCTGCCTGAATAAATCTTTTTGTTTTACTTATTTCACACTTCAGGGTTTAATTTTTAATTCATGTTCCTCTTGTATTTTAGAGTAAGGATTCGCAGATTCACACCATTTTGTTGGACTAGCTCAACTTTCTTCCTTGGCCTCTTTGTTTTCATCCCATGGAGCCAGAATTAATAGTGATGTGAGCTTTAGTTTCCATTTGGGTTCAGGAAATTCAAAACAAGAGATCATTGTTTTCCAATATTTAATTATACAGGCTGTGCCAAAGTATATATTTTATTATTATTTTATTTCAATTCTCACAGTTTCTGTTCTCATTGTTTTATTTTAAGAGACAGGTAGTACTTTCAATAAAAATAGTTTCTTTTTCATATTTATATATCGTATTTCAATAATTTTATTTCCATTTTATATTTTAATCAGAAACTGAAAATGCCCTTGGAGTTTAGTGTTTTAAGAAATTTTTAAGCTCTGAATCCATTATGTACTTTATCAGAGTACTTTCATATTTATTCATTTGTTTGATTTTTACACAATTTTGTGATGGGGGCTAGATAGTCAATGGATAGGTCTTTTAAACACTGGTAAACTGAGGCTTGCCCTTTAAGGCCTTATAAAATTACAGTAGAGCTTATCAGGGGGGAATGAGTCAGATACTTACTATTTTATTTTTTACAGTATCTTAGGGATTTGTATTGGCTTCACTAAGACTCTACACTATTTCACTTCAAAGAGAGAATCTTCAGCAGACACAGCATCTCATGCACTTTCCTGCCCTGAAAATTCTATTTGAGCCAAAAAGCATGATGTGCCAATAGATGAATCGCAACAGTCCCTCATTTTGTTTTTTAGTTCGTTGCAAGCTAGGGAACATAATATA
Source organism: Madoqua kirkii (assembly GCA_006408675.1). Classification (NCBI taxonomy): domain Eukaryota; kingdom Metazoa; phylum Chordata; class Mammalia; order Artiodactyla; family Bovidae; genus Madoqua; species Madoqua kirkii. Next base: position 43,673 of record SJYC01085476.1, on the reverse strand, counting down.
CATTGTTTGGGAGTAAAATTTGGGGTCAGATTTCCTTGCTTTACATCTTTAACTCAGCTACTGAGGAGCTGTGTGACCTGATTCAGTCACTTAACCTTTCTGTGCCTCCATTGCCTCATCGGGACTCTAAGTAAAAGACACTTAACTCACAGGGTTGTTGTGCAGATAAAGTTTTAATGTGTGTAAACAGAGAGAACAGTGCCTGGTGAATAGTGAGTGCTTAAAAATACACATGTGTAATTTTGTAAAAGAGCACATTTGGGAAGGACATATGCATTTATCTAACAAATATTTACTTACTAAGTAAACTGTTACCGCTGGTTACCTCAAGGGCATGAGAATGAAAGAGGCAAGGGCAAGAGGACTGAATTTCTGCTTTACACACTTAGGTATTATGTGGAAATATTGCTTGTTCATGACAAGCCCACTACTAGAGTAGAGGTTAGGGATAGAAGCCAGCACACCTGCATCATACTAGCTGGGTGAACTCAGGGCAGGTTTTTCAACAACTTGTTGTATCAGTTTCTTCAGCTTTCAAGTGGAAAGCCCAATAGTCTTCACCTCACGTGATTATGGGGCTTTCCTGGTGGCTCAGATGGTAAAGAATTTCCCTGCAGTGCAGGAGACTCAGGTTTGATCCCTGGGTCAGGAAGATCCCCTGGAGAAGGGAATGGCTACTAACTCCAGTATTCTTGCCTGGAGAATTCCATGGACAGAGGAGCCTGGCAGGCTAAAGTCTATGGGGTTGCAAAGTGTTGGACATGATTGATGACTAACAATGTCACTTTCACGTGATTATGCCGAGGATTCAATGAGTTAGCACATGCACATCACTTAGAAAAGCACCTGGCTCCCTGAAGCCAGATACACAATAGCAAAAAGCAAACAGCAAGAGCAAAAGCTGCAGCATCCTGCGGTCATCACGGTGCTTCTCCTCAAAGTCATTAAAAAGAACTTAGAAAGCATGTCCCTGGAAGGACAAAAGAAATTAAAATTGTGATGTCTTGCTTTCATTTCCCTAGTTTCCTATTCTTCCCCCAATGCCTTTTAAAAATTGAAGTAGGGTGGTGGTTTAGATGCTAAGTCGTGTCTGGCTCTTGCGACTCCATGGACTGTAGCCTGCCAGGCTCCTCTGTCCATGGGATTCTCCAGGCAAGAATACTGGAGTGGGTTGCCATTTCCTACTCCAGGGAATCTTCCCAATCCAGGAATCAAATCTGGGTCTCCTGCATTGCAGGCAGATTCTTTACCAACTAAGCTACAAGGGAAGTATTGTTGATTTAAAATGCTGTCTTAGTTTCCCACAATGCTTTTAAATCTCTTAACCATGCATAAAATTCTTCACTGAGTATCGAAAGCCATCTTGCTAGGTTTTTACTCTGATGAGTGGCAGAGTTTTCCACTTTGAATTCTGTCTCCTTGTCCCCATCCTCCAACGCATCTTCTTCAGTAGAATTTGTTGTGATCTTCAGGGCTTTTTGCTTTCAAGTTGTTGAGAGAAATCATGATCACTATGTCTTTTCTTGCCTGATTTGCTTTTATAAGAAAAAGTTAGCATTGATTAATAAATATAAACATTTTATATTAATAAGATTAACATTTATATTAATAAAATTTGTTTTATATTAATGAAATAAATTTTATTAATAAAATCACACATATCAAATATCCATCCACTAAACATGTTATCTATTGAGGAGCCATTTTACTTTAATCACAATTAGAAGTTCTAAGAAAGACTTGGAAACTTGAAAAAGAGAAAGGAGGAAGGAAAAGAGGAAAGCAAAAGTAAACCTTTGGTACTGTCCCTGAAGATTTATAACCTAATAGTCAAATGAAGATACATATATACACAGAGTAATATTTCAAATATTTAAAAACAAGGAATGAATGGCACATGTGGCTGCCAGTCCAGGTGGTCGCCTCATCACGGCCACCTTGCTGGCATATTCCAGGGACCCCAGTTCTGAGTGTGAGGATGAGGTGGGAGAGGCGAGGTCTCCCACTTACAAAACATCTGTTGAGTGATGGCAGTTGCATTAGATGTTCACCTGTTCTCTCACTTAATCTGCTCCACAGCCATGCAGCATTACTATTATTACCTGAAATTCATTGCTCAGCCATGCCCAATTCTTTGTGACCCCATAGACTAACGCCCACCAGGCTCCTCTGTCCATGAGATTTCCCAGGCAAGAATATTAAAGTGGGTTGCAATTTACTATTGATGTTATTCTTAATGTTCTTATGTGGAGACTGAGGATCTCAGAGCTTTTATCATTAACCAGAGGTACAACAACTGGTAAACAGTGAGCAAGGACTCAAACCCAGGCTATTACCTTGCACGAGTCCTAATGCCGTCAGGGTATGTGGCAGGTGTGAAGGATGTGAAGTCCAGAGTACATGCTGGAGCAGCAAAGAGGGATTACAATAATTGTGTATTATGTGATGCTGTTTTTCCAGAGAACTCTGTGTTTGGACTGTGCTGACTGCCGGATGAACCTTGAAAGAGAAGGTGTGGTTACTTGGGAACCCGTCTCTCTTTTCTCTGAGGTAGAAGAGGCTGACGTGGCTCTGGACAATAGCCTGGTGGTCCAGGGGAGGCTCCTCTCTCCCAGCCTCACCTTCTCCAAGTTCACAAAGATGGATTCCACCAAATCCTCTTTTCTGGGGTCAGTCCCAGCCAGATGCCACCATATCTAAGGTCACTTTGAGAATCCCAGAGTAGTTTCTCAGCACTCTCTACATCTGGAGCCCTGAGCCTTTTGCAAGTGCAATGTCTATCTCTTCCTTCCTACCACCTTCACATTCTCCCAGCGTATCCCCTGAGCCCTTCTGTTCTTGTTCTCAGCTCGCCTGTCCAATAATGTTGTCGATCTCAGTGATGATGCTGGGTGGAGGCAGTAGTTCTGAGTCTACTCTAGGAAAGAAATTATGCTGCATGTCAGAGTAAAAAGTCAAGTAGCAGAAGATGGAACCCCCAGTGTAGTGAGGGAGACAGGTTGAATTGCTATGTGCTGGGATGGCAGGATGTGCTGAGCATGCCTGACCACTGAGCGGTGCACTTGGCATAGGCTGTGCTATGTCTTCAGAAGGCTGTGTTCTGTTTTTAGTGCTTGGCAGCCCGGAGTTCATATTCCTCACACTCACAAAATAGCCTCGCCTTTCTCCCTGTGTGGCAGTGATTTTGTTTAGTTGATGGTGTCTCCTAGTGGTTCCTGGACAAGAACTCTGTCCCCAGTACAAGACCTGCAGTAAGGCCTCGGACCACTGACTATCTGAAATAACAGTGGAAGAGCTGCAAAAATGAATATGAGATTCATCCTGGTGGGGAGAGGTAGAGAGCATGATTTCCAGAGAAAGTAAATGTGAGCTGATTTCGGAAGAGACTTAGTTTGCCAGGTGTGTAAGTGCCAGGACGTTTTCCAGATTTTCCTGGCAAATGGAATGTTGCAACATCTTCCACATCTCTGTTGTCTCTTTATACTAGAGTTTCTCAACTTCTGCACTACTGACCTCTCGGGCTGGATGATTCTGTATTGTAGGGACTTGTCCAGTACATTGTAGGATGTTTATCAGCATCTCCTGGCCTCCACACACTTGTGCTGGTAACATGTTCTCCCCAAACTGTGACAAAAAAATGTCCCCAGATGTTGCCATAGGGCAGAGTCACCCTGGTTTGAGAAATCAACCAACAAATGTTTTATGCTCAACAAATGCCAGCTCTTGTGAGCCTTGAAAAAAGCCAATCTATACAATCAAACACTCGTAGAAAATTATTCAATTAGTCTTAACCATTTTTTGAGAAACTTTCATGGACCCATCTGCCTGTCCCGAGTGCTTTCCACTATCCTATCCAATCCTCAAGAATGATAATCCTCATTTTAAAGATGAGAAAGCAGGATCAGAGTGCTCAGGCAGCTTGCCTCCGCGGCAGAATCAGTCTGTTTCTGGCCCTAAGGCACTGTTGCAGGACTCGTTACACTGTTCTCTCCATGTCCTCTCCTCTACTTCTGCTTTTTTACAAACAGTCTTCTGTACATGGATGAGTGGGGGGGGGTGCATACAGGCTGCAGTTTAAAAGGAAATCAGATGTATGGTCTGTGTTCAGTGGCAAAACCAAATAACTCTGATAAATGTGGACCTTGAAAAAAAATCATAACTCCTCCAGTTTAATCATGGGCTATGTGCTGAGTTGCCTGGTCATGTCCAACTCTCTGCAACCTCATGGACTGTAGCACGCCAGGCTCCTCTGTCCATGGAATTCTCCAGGCAAGAATACTGGAGTGGATTGCCATTACCTTCTCCAGGAGATCTTCCCAACCCAGGGACCGAACCCAGGTCTCCCACATTGCAGATGGATTCTCTACCAACTGAACCACCAGGGAAGCCCAAAAAGTGATCATTAGACATCAAAATCAAGCCAAAAGCACTTTCTTCCCAAGTGTCCTTTCCAAATGTAAACCAAATGTCAGAAATACTTAGCCAAATGACTGTTTTCACTAAAAGATTTCCAACCAGAATTATTTCTACAATTATATTAGCTCTAATAGCATTACAGAAGCACAGTCTTTGAAATAAATAGCAATGAATTTGCAGAATGTTGAAACCCTACTGATATGCAGTCATAAAGGTTTGCAGTGGAAACACATCCAGCAGCTGTACACTGTCCCTGTTTTTCCCTCAGAAAAGGACCACAGGGGGAGTGTGTGGACTCCAGTGGGCAAAGTGGGCTTACAGATATTTAGAAAGAACTTCTTCACCTATGTTTTCTCATTTCTTGTCATATCTCTATAAGTTCTAACAACAGAGATTTTAGGCTTGGGAGTACTGAGGCAGACAACCATTAATCCCGCTTAAGCTTTTGTTTTTGAGGTAAAATCATGTTATTTTAGTAGCAATTGCTATGCCTAGGCAGTGCTGATGCAAGAACTTTTCGAAGCCTCCTTCATTTTTGTTGTCAAATTGAATAAAACCTATGAAAGGCAGCAACCAAGGGAAGCAGCACGATGCATCCACTTTTTGAAAACAAGCTTTGTCCTTTTAAAATGAAATTCTGTTCCAGTTTTGGCTTCTGAGATGTTCTGTTTGCACCAGGAGCGACTGCACCATATTAGGGCTCATCTGTCCTCCCTGCGGCTTGAAATGAATCACAAGAGCTAAGTTCACAGAGTTTGATTCTGACTGTGCGCGTCTGAAAAGGTTGGATGCCCTTTAAAGACATGTTTGATTGCCGAGCGTGTGTTGATCCTGTTTGATATCCTCCACGGACTGCGTGACTGAACTAAGCTGAAGTTTCCCTGTCACCAGCCTGGGGAAACAGACGGCGCGTTGGCGCCTGCAGGAGTGGTTGTTCTCCGAGTCAGCTCTGCCACCTAGTGGTCAGCGATGGCAGTTCCTGTGTGCGACCAAGTTCGCTTTGGGAAAAGTCATTTCAGTTGTTGAAACCTGTGGTAATTGTAACAGAAAACAGAGACACACTCTTAGCAAAGAAAGCAGTCCAAGAGAGACTCAAAACAAGCCCTGCACCATGATGTGTACTGGATTCCAAATATGGAAGGAGCACTAAATATTTGGTCTTAAAGAAAAGCATGTTTGTGAATTGTAAAGATATTTTTGGTTTCCTCTGTTCATGATTAAAACAATAATAGTCAAACTCATTCAGACTTATATTAAAAAGTAAGTTACACATTTCTTTCTGAGTTCAGGAGGTTTAAAAATTGAGAAGCCTCAGTGTTTTGTTTTTGTTTTTGTTTTCAGAATGAGCTGCCAGAATAGTTGGAGAAAATAAAGTTCATCTCCCTGGAATCCATTATTTAATAAGTCTTAAGATTTATATTGGCCTTTTAGGATTCTCTAAGAACTTTCACATGTGTTTTCCTATCAGATGTTTAAACATGTATTTTTTAATTTTTAAAAGTCATCTGTATATTTTACAGATGTTTAACCCCAAATATTTTTTATTCCACAAGTAGGGGGAAGGGAGGAAATTTCTTACAAGTGTTCTTCACTTTCCTCTGTTTTTGTTTTCAGAATGAGCTCCAGAATAGTTGGAGAAAATAAAGTTCGTCTCCCTGGAATCCATTATTTAATAAGTCTTAAGATTTATATTGGCCTTTTAGGATTCTCTAAGAACTTTCACATGTGTTTTCCTATCAGATGTTTAAACATGTATTTTTTAATTTTTAAAAGTCATCTGTATATTTTACAGATGTTTAACCCCAAATATTTTTTATTCCACAAGTAGGGGGAAGGGAGGAAATTTCTTACGATTGTTCTTCACTTTCCCCTAAACTTAGTGTTCTCAAATTATTCTTTGATGTTCTCTCTTTCAGTCTTATTTTAAATTTAAATAAAAGATGTCAAATTATCCACTGCAGTGGTTTTCAAACATGCTTGATCATGACCCACAGTACAAAATACATTTCACATCATGACTGTGTATTGAATACATGTTGTGTGTGTGTGTGTGTGTGTGTGTGTGTGCGTGCGCACACATGCTAAACAACTTCTGTGAAACAATACTTAGGTCATTATGTGGTTCGTGCTCTGGTATATCCTATTCAATTCTATTTATTTTCTTGTTTATTCTCATACTTAATATTATAACTCCTGACTTTTTAAAAAACTAAGTGAATCCATTCTGCTTGTACTCCTAGATAGAATGTAGTGACAACGATCTAGAAAAATATATACTCAGAGATAAAATCAAGAACCATCCTATGTGAACAGTTGTAACTAGTCTGCATGAAAGAACTGGCCTCCACCCAGAATCCAGGAGAGCTCTCGAAGGCATTGGTCTCACCCACGGGCAGATTATGTTGGTTTGCTCTCCTTTGCCTGGGGTCTGGGGCCTGGACCACTTCAATAGCAGCACTCTAAATGTCCCAGGACCCCAGTTACCAGCTCCCACCTGAACAGGACAGGAACTTGCTATAGATCCCAGAGGGGACCCAGAGCCTGGCCCCTGCCCACTCCTGCTCCTACTGGATGACCCTGTTTGCCCTTACGCAGGCTGCACTCCTAGAATTTCTGCCTAGGACCACTTATAAAGTATTAAAGCGCAGGCTTACAGGAATCTCTGGTCCCAACATCTGTTTACTCTTGAGCATTCAAAAGCAAAGTTTCCCTTCACTTGCCTCCTCTCTGACATAAGTCACTTCAGTGAGAATCAGCTCTGAACTCTTCTTGACTCAGCTTTTCTGGCTACATTAGTCTCCATTTAGGCCAGAAGAGGTGTATCTTGTTTTATTGCACTTAGCTGTACTCCTCTTCATAGATACTTCACTTTTTATAAATTGAAAGTTTGTAGCGATCATGCATCAATAAGTCTGTCAGAGTCATTTTTCCAATAGCATTATTTTTCAATTAAGGTATGCACCTTGTTTTTGCAGGCATAGTGCTAGTACATGCAATATCTGAAATTTTAAATGGTATTAGATATTGAATTAATGTTGAATTATCAAAAGAACAATTACCACTGTTAAGTATGCCAAAGATTCCGATGAAAGATCACTTAACAGTTCATGATTCACAGGCTTTCTAATGATGAGTCAAAAAGCCCCTAATGCCTGGAACACGAAAGCAGGTATTTAATGAACACATTATAGACAGCTGGTCCAAACTGTAGGTGTCTTTCCTCAATTCTTGTTCCTTTTATATTCCGTATTCCAAAAAGCATAATTGGACTGGAATAGTATACAACTTGTGGTGCTCCTGACAATTCACAGAAATGAACTGAAAACGAGAATTGGTCTCTGGCTGATTTCCAAAATTCCTACTTATATTCTTTACTATTTTATCAGATGAGTAAAATGAGTTGATATTGAATTAAAACATAATGTGTTACTTCCAGGGAGCAATTTGACATTGCCTAAAAATTATGTGCTTTAGAAAATTATTTTATCCATGTCCTGGTTCTCATCTTAGGTGTGAGTCCATGGAAGGCAGAGTCTTGACTTATTGAATTCAGTAGCACTGATCTTAATGACCTAAAGCTAGTAGTAGTCCAGTGAAAAGTGTTGATGTTGCACATGACTCTTATGTTAATAAGGACTCTTTCAGGTGCAGCTGACAGTAACCTTTTCAGGCAGACCAGACAGCAAAGGAAGTGGTTAGCTTATATAACTGGCAAATTCAAAGTGGTGGGGTTAACTTCAGGAATGGCTTGATCCAGGTTTGAAAGGCCATCATGATCAGACCATCTCTGTTCTCTCACATTCCTTCCCATCTCTCTCCTTCCCACATATCTTTCCTCTATGTTTAGGTGCTTCACCAATTTTTCACATGGGTATAAATAATCAGCAGCACCCAAGAATCCCAAGGAACGGAGAATTACCTTCTTTCTTGCCAGCATCCATATCAGTTCCCCAGATTTATTCTTACTGCCCCTGTTTGCATGTTCTTCAGGCCCATAACTAAGGTAGAGGAATCAGAACCATGTGATTGATGCCCATCCAGAAATATGTTCTGTAGATGACAGGCCACTTCCTAAGGAAGGACTGAAGGAAAGACAAATAATAGATATCCATTGCATGGTCTTGATAAAAAGCAAAAAAAGAAAAAGATATTACTGGGATTATTAGCCATGGTATTTATTTATTATAATATCAGCATGGCATAAGTGATGAAAATAGTTCTGCAGGATGTGATCAATTCCATATGACATGGGAGTGGAAACAGTATTTAAGGCACTTTAAAAGGTACTGTAGAAAGTTACGTGAGATTCAGAGCAAACCAGTGACTGGAGTGAGGTGGGAGTAAGATGAAGCAGGGAATGTAAAATCAGCTGAACACAACCCTAGCAGCGGACAAGGAGACTTTTTCTACATTTTATTTATTTATGCATGTATTTTTGGCTGAGTGGGGGCTTTGTTGCTGCACTGGCTTTTCTCTAGTTGTGGCTAGCAGGGGCTGAAACTCTTCACTGTGGTCCACAGGCTTCTCATTGCAGCAGTTTCTTGCTGTGGAGTGAGGGCTTCCGTAGCTGTAGCATGCGGGCTCACTAGTTGCAGCTCCCAGGCTCTAGAGAACAGGCTCAGTAACTTGTGGCACACGGGCTTAGTTGCTCTGTGGCATGTGGGATCTTCCCAGACCAGGGATCGAAGCATATCTCCTGCATTGGCAGGCGGATTCTTAACCACTGAACCACCAGGGAAGCCTGACAAGGGGGCTTAGCTGCTGTGTCCAGGAAGCTGTGGAGTGAACGGTGGTGGAATATAAAAGCTGTTTAGAGAGCACAGATCTTCCTCAACTTATGATAAGGATACTTCTGATGAACCCATTGTAAGTTGAAAATGTTAAGTTGAAAATGCATGTAATACACCTAACCTACCTAACATATAGCTTAGCCTAACCTGCTTAGGACGCTCACTCACATGAGCCTATAGTTGGACAAAAACATCTCATACAAAGCTTATTTTATAATGAAGTTGAATGGTTCATATTACTTACTGAATACTGTACTGAAAGTGAAAACCAGAATGGTTGTCTGTGTACAGTTGTTAGTATGTCAGTTGTTTACTCTCTTGATCATACGGCTGTTAGTATGTCAGTTGTTTACTCTCTTGATCATACGGCTGACAGACCTGTGGCTCTCCACCACTGCCTAGTATCATGAGAAAATCCCATAATTCATATTACTTACCTGGAGAAGATATCAAAATTCAAAGTATGATTTCTGCTGGAATCCATATCACTTTTATACCATTATAAAGTCAAATATCTGGGGGTTGTCTGTATATAAAAAATTAGCAAGAGTATGGTGTCTGAAAAAGAGAAATGGTGAGTAAGACTGATAGAATAAAAACAATCCTTATCTGAACAAACGTAGTGAAGGACTTTGGAGAAGCATCCTCAACCCCCTAATAGAACAGGGGTCATTAATTTCCGAGGCAGGTCATTGAGCAATGCTGTCTCACTAAAGACAAGGCTGATATCATATATGTAGCTGTAGGTGCGGTGGAAGAGGTACCAAGGCAAACACCTTTAGAACTATGCCAAACTGGGAACTGCATGGAGAAGGGATAGCATATTGACTTTCCGTATATGTACCTTGGAAAGTGAAAGCAGAAGTTGCTCAGTCGTGTCTGACTCTTTGTGACTCCATGGACTATACAGTCCATGGAATTCTCCAGGCCAGAATACTGGAGTGGGTATCTGTTCCCTTCTCCAGGGGATCTTCCCAACCCAGGGATCGAACCCAGGTCTCCTGCATTGCAGGCAGATTCTTTACCAGCTGAGCTACCAGGGAATCCCTGTGTAACTTGGAAAAAGTCATAAATGCTGTTGAGTACCCCAAACAGCATGTAGCCCTTCCTAAATATGGATATCCCTTTGAGAGGGAGCTAGAGATATAGATGAGGTGACAGCACCTAATAAAACACATAAAAGTAAAAGGAAATGAAGGAAAAAAAACAACACAGCAATTAACTATCATTGGAAACTGACAATCTTCAGTGATTTTGGAGCCCCCCCAAATAAATTCTACTATTGCAAATGGTTCTGAAGTGAATGTATCTAAGTGTATTTATGAATGTAAAGGTGTGCGTGCTTGCATATGTCCAGTCATATATGCATACACATGATACATATATACCACATATAGTCACTTTAAATATTCTTCAATTAGACTTTAAAAAGTGAAGAGAAACTAAAAAGCCTCTTGATGAAAGTGAAAGACGAGAGTGAAAAAGTTGGCTTAAAGCTCAACATTCAGAAAACAAAGATCATGAAATCGGTCCCATCACTTCATGGGAAATAGATGGGGAAACAGTGGAAACAGTGTCAGACTTTATTTTGGGGGGCTCTAAAATCACTGCAGATGGTGACTGCAGCCATGAAATTAAAAGACGCTTACTCCTTGGAGAAAAGTTATACCAACCTAGATAGCATATTCAAAAGCAGAGACATTACTTTGCCGACTAGGGTCCGTCTAGTCAAGGCTATGGTTTTTCCTGTGGTCATGTATGGATGTGAGAGTTGGACTGTGAAGAAGGCTGAGCACCGAAGAATTGATGCTTTTGAACTGTGGTGTTGGAGAAGACTCTTGAGAGTGCCTTGGACTGCAAGGAGATCCACCCAGTCCATTCTGAAGGAGATCAGCCCTAGGATTTCTTTGGAAGGAATGATGCTAAAGCTGAAACTCCAGTACTTTGGCCATTTCATGCGACGTGTTGATTCACTGGAAAAGACTCTGATGCTAGGGCAGGAGGAGAAGGCAATGACCGAGGATCAGATGGCTGGATGGCATCACGGACTCGATGGACATGAGTCTGAGTGAACTCCGGGAGTTCCTGATGGACAGGGAGGCCTGGCGTGCTGCGATTGATTCATGGGGTTGCAAAGAGTCAGACACGCCTTAGCGACCGAACTGAACTGAGACTTTAAAGAGATATATAATGAATTGTACCCTGTTAGGAGGGACAAGTTAGGAGCCTGGGGGGCTACAGTCCATCAGAAAGAGTCAGACATGACTGAGTACCTAAGCTCAGCACAGTTGTGTGGATGACCTGATGGTGAGGCAGAGGACTACCACAGTTAAACAAAGAGGCAATAGGCTCAGATTACCTGGGGATGAATCTCTGTCCCTTTACCTTTACTCGTTAGCTTGATTCTTAGACAAATTGCTTAACCATCTGGGTCTCAAGTTCCTGTTAAAAATGATGTTATTTTTAAAATTAAATAAGATAGTGCATATGACAATTTGCAAAATGTGTACCATGTAGGAAGTATCTAATAAATATTTCCTTCTATCATTTATTATTGCATTAAGTTGAGCTCTTTGACCACCAAGCAAAGTAAATTCACTGTTCAGTAAAGAATAAAATGAAAATACAATAAAATGGCAGATACTGCACTAATGCAGCATGTACCATAAGCAAGCTCTGATCTAAGTACTTTGAGTTCAGTTCATTTCAGTTCAGTCGCTCAGTTGTGTTCAACTCTTTGTGACCCCATGGACTGCAGCACGCCTGGCCTCCCTGCCCATCACCAACTCTCAGAGTTTACTCAAACTCATGTCCATTGAGTCAGTGATGCCATCCAACAATCTCATCCTCTGTCATCCCCTTCTCCTCCTGCCTTTAACCTTTCCCAGCATCAGTGTCTTTTCAAATGAGTCAGTTCTTCACATCAGATGGCCAAAGTATTGGAGTTTTAGCTTCAGCATCAGTCCTTCCAATGAATATTCAAGACTGATCTCCTTTAGGATGGACTGGTTGAATCTCCTTGCAGTCCAAGGAACTCTCAAGTGTCTTGTCCAACACCACAGTTCAAAAGCATCAATTTTTTGGCATTCAGCTTTCACATCCATACATCACTACTGGAAAAACCATAGCTTTGACTAGACAGACCTTTATTGGCAAAGTAATGTCTCTGCTTTTTAATAAGCTATTTAGGTTGGTCATAACAGAGCAAGCATCTTTTAATTTCACGGCTGCAGTCATCGTCTGCAGTGATTTTGGAGCCAAAAAATAAAGTCTGTCACTGTTTCCACTGTTTCCCCATCTATTTGCCACAAAGTGATGGGACCAGTTGCCATGATCTTAGTTTTCTGAATGTAGAGTTTTAAGTCAACTTTGATAAGAGAGAAACTTTCTTGACCAGTTACCATTGGATTCTAGGTTAAATTTATTCTATTACACAAAATGTTTCATTCTCATTTCTCAGGGAGGAAACTGGGACTCAAAGAGGTTAAATAATACCCAAGATCTCACCCTCAGGAAGTTTTGGAACTAAGCTCTGAATCTATGCCTTTGGGACTCCAGAATCTTCCTGCTCCCCCTTTAGCTGTTTCCATAAGGCATGCTATGAACCTCACTGTACTCCTTTGAGAGCTGCCCCTACCTGCGGTATCTAAAGGCTTAATTTGAACTCTTACCATGAGCATGTGTCGACATATTTGCACTGTAAACGTTTACAGTTGAACACTTTTAACCAAGAGCCGCAACACAGTAGACTGTGGTCTCAATAGATTTTTGTTGTGATTCTCAAATGTTGAATTTTTGGTATGACACTCATTGAGGAATGATTCACTGAATAAAGTCCACAAAGACTGGTGGTATGAGAATCCCAGAGTCAGCTGTGACGTGAAAGTACAAGCCTGGGGGTTCTAAGAGGATGAAGCAGGTCTCAACCTAAGGCTTTCCCTGACAGTACAGAGGGTCTTACTAGAGATGCATTCATTATAACCATTCTTGGTCATTTATTTATTTTGGTAACAAGTGATTGACAGAACCAATTGCAAAAAAAAAAAAAGTGATACAAATGAATGTATTTACAAAACAGAAACAGACTTACAGATTTTGAAAACAAATTTATGGTTTCCAAAGTGGAAATGTGGGTGGGGGAGGGATAAATTAGGAGTTTGAGATTAACATATATGTACGGCTGCTGCTGCTGCTGCTAAGTCACTTCAGTCATGTCTGACTCTGTGCAACCCCATAAACGGCAGCCCACCAGGCTCCCCTGTCCCTGGAATTCTCCAGGCAAGAACACTGAAGTGGGTTGCCATTTCCTTCTCCAATGCATAAAAGTGAAAAGTGAAAGTGAAACTGCTCAGTCATGTCCGTACAGGCTCCTCCATCCATGGGATTTTCCAGGCAAGAGTACTGGAGTGGGTTGCCACTGCCTTCTCCAATATATGTAGTACTATATATAAAATAAACAATCAACAATGATCTATTGCATATCAAACAGGGAACTCTACTCATATTTCATAATAACCTCTATGTGAAAAGAATCTGCAAAAGAATGAATATATGTGTATGCATAACTGAATCACTTTGCTATACACCTGAAAGTAACACAACATTGTAAATCAACTATAATATAAAATTGAAAAATAAAAAAGAATTGGGACTTCCCATGTGGTCCAGTGGTTAAGACTCTGCTTGCAGTGCAAGGGCTCCAGGTTGGATCCCTGATCAGGGAACTAGATTCCACAAGTCATAACTTTAAAAAAGATTCTGCAAGCTACAGCTGAAAAAGATCACATGTACTGAAACTAAGACCCAGTGCTGCCAAATTTTAAAAAACATTTTTTTCCAAAGAAGTAATTTTAGTTTTGCAACTATTTATTGCATATGGTACTAAATGCTTTTTCATAACTAGAGATAACATATCTAAATACTAGAAATATTCAGAACTGGTTCGGTTCAGACTGTTAGGTTCAGAACAGTCTCGTCAGGGTTCTGCATATTATCAAGCAAAAGATAGCTGCCTTGTATGCTGTTCCCAACCATTACAAAGAACCAGTACATTCCTTTTTCTAACTGTGTGTCAAAGAGAAAATATAAAATGACGTGGGTATATGCTTACTTCCCCCCTTGCTGTTGTTGCTTATTCCACCGAGGCTTACATGGCTGGAATTGCCTTAAAGTTGCTTATGTCTAAAGCCTGAGATAGGTAAATGCCCATGTGGATAAAGTGCAAATGAGTAAAAAAAGATCAACTTCTCATGTAGCATGAGAATAAAGCGGTGCTAGATATCATAATTGCATCTACAATATTTCCCCTACTTTTCAAAATATGAGAAGGAAGGAAGATTTTGTTTGATAACGCCATCATGTGGAAGTATTTGTGGTCTGTAGAAATGTGGAAATGTGGAGAAAAAACACAAAGCTCAGGGCATGTCACCAGCTAATTGTGTTACCTCGAACAAATCAATCTGTGCCTGCCCTGTAGTCCTCACCTTGATTTAATTTATTTATTTTTATCGAAATAAAGTTGACAACTCATGATCTTTAAAATGAGAGAATGAACCTGATGTGCAGGCAGTTTCATTTTAATAGGGATCCCCTGGTGGCTCAGAAAATAGACTCCGCCTTCAGTGTTGGAGACCCAGGTTTCATCCCTGGGTCGAGAAGATCCCCTGGAGAAGGAAATGGCAACCCACTCCAGTATTCTTGCCTGGAGAATCTCATGGACAGAGGAGCCTGGCGGGCTACAGTCCTTGGGGGCACACACATCATCCAATGATATGTCTTCCATGTCTTTTAGAGGATGCATTTGCAGAAAACAAATCCAGTGAGGGCAGTAATGGTCCTGACTCCATCTTTTCTCTTTTCTCCCCAGACTATGTCAGAGAGTCACCATGACCTTGCACAATAACAATACAACCTCACCCTTGTTTCTGAACATCAGCTCTTCCTGGATTCACGGCCCTTCGGATACAGGGCTGCCCCCAGGAACGGTTACTCATTTTGGCAGCTACAACACTTCTCGGGCAGCTGGGAATCTCTCCTCTCCAAATGGCACCACCAGTGACCCTCTCGGAGGTCATACCATCTGGCAGGTGGTCTTCATTGCATTCTTAACGGGCATCCTGGCCTTGGTGACCATCATTGGCAACATCCTGGTGATAGTGGCATTCAAGGTCAACAAGCAGCTGAAGACAGTCAACAACTACTTCCTCTTAAGTCTGGCCTGTGCGGACCTGATTATTGGGGTCATTTCGATGAATCTTTTACTACCTACATCATCATGAACCGATGGGCGTTAGGGAACCTGGCCTGTGACCTCTGGCTATCCATTGACTACGTGGCTAGCAATGCCTCCGTCATGAACCTTCTGGTCATCAGCTTTGACAGATACTTTTCCATCACAAGGCCGCTCACGTACCGAGCCAAACGAACAACAAAGCGAGCTGGGGTGATGATAGGTTTGGCTTGGGTCATCTCCTTCGTCCTTTGGGCCCCCGCCATCTTGTTCTGGCAATACTTTGTTGGGAAGAGAACTGTGCCTCCAGGGGAGTGTTTCATCCAATTCCTCAGCGAGCCCACCATCACCTTCGGTACGGCCATCGCTGCCTTTTATATGCCTGTCACCATCATGACTATTTTATACTGGAGGATCTATAAGGAAACTGAAAAACGTACCAAAGAACTTGCTGGGCTACAAGCCTCTGGAACAGAGGCCGAGGCGGAGAACTTTGTCCACCCCACGGGCAGTTCTCGAAGCTGCAGCAGCTATGAGCTCCAGCAGCAGAGCATGAAACGCTCAGCCAGGAGGAAGTATGGACGCTGCCACTTCTGGTTCACGACCAAGAGCTGGAAGCCAAGCGCTGAGCAGATGGACCAAGACCACAGCAGCAGTGACAGCTGGAATAACAACGATGCTGCTGCCTCCCTGGAGAACTCCGCCTCCTCCGACGAGGAGGACATTGGCTCAGAGACCAGAGCCATCTACTCCATCGTGCTCAAGCTCCCAGGTCACAGCACCATCCTCAACTCCACCAAACTACCTTCATCAGACAACCTGCAGGTGCCGGAGGAGGAGCTGGGGACAGTGGGCTTGCAGAGGAAACCCAGCAAACTTCAGGCCCAGCAGAGCATGGACGATGGAGGCAGCTTTCAGAAAAGTTTCTCCAAGCTTCCCATCCAGTTAGAGTCTGCCGTGGACACAGCCAAGGCCTCTGATGTCAACTCCTCAGTGGGGAAGACCACGGCCACTCTACCTCTGTCTTTCAAGGAAGCTACACTGGCCAAAGGTTTGCTCTGAAGACCAGAAGCCAGATCACTAAGCGGAAACGGATGTCCCTTATCAAGGAGAAGAAAGCGGCCCAGACCCTCAGCGCCATCCTGCTTGCCTTCATCATCACCTGGACCCCCTACAATATCATGGTTCTGGTGAACACCTTTTGTGACAGCTGCATCCCCAAAACCTATTGGAATCTGGGCTACTGGCTGTGCTACATCAACAGCACCGTGAACCCCGTGTGCTATGCCCTGTGCAACAAAACATTCAGAAACACTTTCAAGATGCTGCTGTTGTGTCAGTGTGACAAGAGGAAGAGACGCAAGCAGCAATACCAGCAGAGGCAGTCGGTCATTTTTCACAAGCGAGTGCCTGAGCAGGCCTTGTAGAATGGGATGCGTTCAGTAGCCGTCACCATACGCGCACATCAACCCACAAACCTTAGGAGGAAGTAAGGCGAGGGTGGGGGTCATCTCTGGCACTGATAAACATGTTTTTATCACCCAGACGTGAAAGAAGCTGCCTGTTTCCTGGTCCATTAAATAAACCCATTTTAATATCAAAAGTCAAATACCTGTTTAGCCAAAAATAAGTAAGCTTATTACTGAATATGAAGGAATTCATTCTGAAATAGACTTTGTTTTTTCTTAAAGAGAAGGAAATAGTTTTTTCGTAGCAACTACACGCCCAGGTTGGTCTGCCTGGGTCTTTTCATTCCCATTAGCTCTGGAATCCCTGTGAGCATAACTAACTGGCCCAGTTGTCACATGCTCTCCAAGGATCCCCAAAGTGTCCATTGGATCCCACGTGGAACATATCAGGCTAGTGAACCCATGGTTCTGAAATTCTTTCATACGTTGCAAAATAGCACCTCCTTGACCCAGTAGAGCTCCCTGTCTTCTCATCGGTGTGTCATTAAACTCTCTTTGTGGACTTGATTCTTGCAAAGTACTGTTTTGTGCAGTTCAAGTTTCGTACAAATAAAAGATATATAAGTATATATGTATATATATATGTGTGTGTGTGTGTGTGTATGTGTGTGTATGTGTGTGAATTCCACGCACACACACATAGTGTATATAATATAATGGGAATTAATGAACTGGCAAATTACTCCGGCAATAGATGCTTTCAGTACTTTGGTGACTAAAGTTTCTCTAGGATCCTAACACGTCAAAGTGAAATAAACCCACTAGTGTTTTGGAAACCAGGGCTGTTTTCCTGGAGAACAGGCAGCAGACAGCAGCCAGGCTCTCTGGGCTGATCTGTGTAGGACAGTCAGCCTAGGGAGCAAGATGAGCACCATGGCCTGACCAGATTCTGAGTAAGTTGTCACCTTTGTTGACACCCTCAACAAAGCTAAATCAAATGGGGCCCCCTCTGTGCCCAAAGAATGAGTCACATCCATGGGTTTGAATTTAATGGTCCAAATCTGAATGTTTCCAACCAAAACTTGTGCTATCTTACCTGCTTGAAATTTAATAATAGTGTCACATTTGAATTTCATGCACAACATTATCTGGGGCAAAGCAGAAGAGACCTCGTGAGGGCTAGACAGGAACACAGGATTCGGTTTTTTGCTACTCAGCATCTTTAAATGCAAAAGGGCTTAAACCTCTTGTCACTTTGCTATGACCAATGCTTTCTGGTGTTCATTGTGTGACCTTCACCCAGCATAGGTGGGGGTTGGCAAGTCCCAAATCCAAGAAAGTATTACACTCTGAAAAGTATTGCTGCAAATTGATTTCTTTAGTACATTCCTAAAAAGTAACTTTTGTGTTCTCTTCTGAATTGACCCAAATGCTAGCTGTCCTGTTTAGGGGAGGGGAGGGCCGCTGCTGTGGCTGTCATCTGTGTTGCTGCTATAGCTGTTGAGGTTCCTTTTCGCCTTTTGTGGGGGCTGCGTGGGGAGTGGGAGGGGTGGGGGGGGGGCTGAGGAGAAATCTGTCTGTACAGGGTCTCTGTGTCGTGAACCCGGAGCCAGGTTAGAAGCTGCTTCTGTGTTCAGTGTGAGCTGGTGTTTACAGCAGATTTTGACAACAGTGGAATGGGGCCCCCTCTGTGCCCAAAGAATGAGTCACATCCATGGGTTTGAATTTAATGGTCCAAATCTGAATGTTTCCAACCAAAACTTGTGCTATCTTACCTGCTTGAAATTTAATAATAGTGTCACATTTGAATTTCATGCACAACATTATCTGGGGCAAAGCAGAAGAGACCTCGTGAGGGCTAGACAGGAACACAGGATTCGGTTTTTTGCTACTCAGCATCTTTAAATGCAAAAGGGCTTAAACCTCTTGTCACTTTGCTATGACCAATGCTTTCTGGTGTTCATTGTGTGACCTTCACCCAGCATAGGTGGGGGTTGGCAAGTCCCAAATCCAAGAAAGTATTACACTCTGAAAAGTATTGCTGCAAATTGATTTCTTTAGTACATTCCTAAAAAGTAACTTTTGTGTTCTCTTCTGAATTGACCCAAATGCTAGCTGTCCTGTTTAGGGGAGGGGAGGGCCGCTGCTGTGGCTGTCATCTGTGTTGCTGCTATAGCTGTTGAGGTTCCTTTTCGCCTTTTGTGGGGGCTGCGTGGGGAGTGGGAGGGGTGGGGGGGGGGCTGAGGAGAAATCTGTCTGTACAGGGTCTCTGTGTCGTGAACCCGGAGCCAGGTTAGAAGCTGCTTCTGTGTTCAGTGTGAGCTGGTGTTTACAGCAGATTTTGACAACAGTGGAACTGTACTCAGTGGTGTCTGTGTTCCTGAACTATTTAATTTCGTGTTATGTTTATAAGACATATTTATGCATATTTCACCAAGTGTCTATTTAATGTTGATAAATATTACTCTTCAGTCTTCAGTAATGGTGTGTCCCTTGAAAGTGATTGTTAAGGTCCACTTGAGCAATGAGTAGGGAATATTGTGCTTTCTTGTTGCTAAGAAGAGGAAAAAGTTATCCTGTTGGTGTCAGGAGGTACCTAACTCTGTCTAGGTAGTAAAAAATCAACTGCAACTTTATTGTAACGGTCTAATACTGTTCTAGTTAAACCTGATGGGAACTGATCAAAGCAACCCTCCACCAGTGTGTTTGAAATCACATGACAAAGGGAAAAAAGCAAATCTGCGTAATTGAAAGAGTGGGTTTTTTAGGCCCACATTTTACCAAAGAGTAAGAAACACAGAGACTACTTTCTAATGTGTGTAGCAGACTGCAGAATGTTATGTTATCAACCTGTGAAATGTCTAGTGAGCAAGTGCATCTATATTTTATTACTCACATTGGCCTGGCACTAATAAATTTGTGAATGCTGACTCAAGTCTCCCTGTACATCAGTAATTCCCATTCTCTGAAACTCCTATCTTGCCTCCCTCTTGAAAGGCTGTTACCTGTATTTGAAAAAGATATAATTAAAATTAACACACGGAGAAACCCTAAGGTTTAGTGGAACTGTGAAGTTTAATAACAGGTCTACTTAAACATGATTGTCTCCTGAATCTTGTCCCTTTATGATGCTGATAGTGGAAGAAATGAAAGACATTTCAAACACCAGCTCTCTTTTTGTGTTACTGGTTTAATTATTGAATTATTTTTAAATCTCCTGTGGGTGAAAACTGCTTTTAAATACTGACTGACTCTGTTTATAGAAATGTATGTCCCACTGACTCTGTTTACAGAAATGTATGTCCAGCTCTTAGATCATGATCAGAAAACGAAAATAAGAAAAATTATTTTGAACATGAAGAATTTAGAAGTATAATCAAAGATGTAGTGAAATGTTTAAAACTGGACCATGCACTTCTCAAAGGACTTGTCACCAGCAAAGGTATTCAGTATTTACATAAGATCATCCCCAAAATGGGAATCAAATTGCTTCATTCCATAAGAATGAGGATGGCAGAGTTTTCATGATTATGTAAAATAGAGAGAGTAAAAGAATAAAACCTAAATAAACTACATGTGAGGAATCTACCCCCACCCCAACATACACACACATGTTCTTCCATTCTCTATTCTCCAGGGTCTACCAGTTGGATAAGAGAAGTGAGCTCTATGATCCTGAATTCCTCCTGATTCTGCTCTTTTCCCGGTGGCTCAGATGGTAAAGAATCTGCCTGCAATGCAGGAGAACTGTGTTCAGTCTCTGGGCCAGGCAGATCTCCTGGAGAAGGGAATAGCAACCCATTCCAGTATTCTTGTCTGGAGAATTCCATGGACAGAGGAGTCTGGTAGGCTACAGGTTATGGGGTCACAGAATCAGACACAACTGAGTGACTAACACTTTCACTTTTCACTTCCACTGCTCTTTTATCCATCACCTACCTGTGGCCTTTCTCTAGTTCTCTGTATTATCCTGAATCATCTTTGACTTCAAATCTAGCCTTGAATCTCCAAATAAGTTCCATTTCTACTCGCTCTTTCACATATAATAGTTCTAGACTCTGGTAGGAAAAAAAAAAAAGATAAGAAAGCATAAGCTTTAGAAGTTGCAGGAGCTAAAGATCTAGAAGGCATGGCAGCTTTCTCTGTCAAACCCCTCTGTGTACAGATACGCAAGTTCATTGCTCTGGGATGGGGTGAGATCCCTTCGTGCATCACTTGTGAGAAGGTAGGTGCACAGCTCTGATGCAGAGTTAGCTGCTTCAGGTCTATCTTAGGAAGGGAAAGGACACCAAGGCTCAGGCACGGTGGAGAAGCCTGTTGGAGACAATGTGAGACAGAGGCAGAGCCTGGGGATCATTCTGGGTGCCCCAAGACTTATCCGAGTAGAGAAGATTCCAAGACGGGGACATAGAGTTGATAAACTGGACAGTTCATCACAGCAGCTTCAGAGGACAAGTGAAGGTCCTCAAAGAAGCTCTGAACTTAGCATGAGGAACCCTGAACTCTTGGCCCAGTTCTGTCAACAAGTTATTACGTGTCCTCTGCCATGCTTGTCACTTACCCTTAAACTCACTGGGTCATCTCCATCTGCTCCGACTCATTAGCAGCATAAAAGCATCTTAATTTGCCTTCTTGTAGCAAACAGGTCAAATTGAGGCAGGGCATTAGGTAAACAACTACCATGATGAATGTAAATTCTTTGTCTGATGAACACTTGAAGCATTCTGTTTTATATATCCATCAGAGTTATTTCCTTATATTTCAGTAAAGCAAACTCTAAGGAATTCTCACAATTTGTGAGTAAATCTAGAATTTTATTGCAAATACCTCAGTCCAGGATGATCACCTAAGGCCTGACAACCTTAAAAGCAGAGTTGCTGGGTAGCTGGTGTTTGTTTTGTTTTGTTGGTGGCATTTCTCAAAACAGACCGAAACTGTAGAACACAACACCCCAAACAGCGATCGTTACTTCAGTCTGACATCTCTACTTGTATTAATACCACCTCCTCTAAACGAGTATTTTCTGTTTCCCTTTACGGTCCTAGGTTGGGCTGACTTTCCTTGTGTTTTCATGACGCTATAGTGTAGGAATTCAGTCTCTACCAGGATTCATGCCTTGTATTCCAGACCCAAGAGATTGGTTTCAGGATGGTAGCTGAGAGCTCTTTAGAACCAGGAATTAAATTTCTGTTTTTTTTGTCTGAGAAAGGAGGCTCAGGTTAAGATTATAAAAATGGATAAAGAAAAACAAGTTCATAAAATAACTATATTCAACATAAATTTGTAAATGCATGATATTCTGCCACTGCATTTCAAAGTAGGCAAGTGTTAGTCTTGTTAATTGGACACACGTTACATTTACTGCATCACACAGAGATGGATAGTGCACTTGGACATATGGAAGTGGACCCCAAGACTGTAGTTGCCCTGATAGAATCAGGAAGACTTAATCGAGTCTGCCATTCTTATCCTGGCTTGGAATACCCCGAAATAATCACCCAAATCCAAAGTGTCTCTCATCTGAGATGCGTGAGAAATTCTACATGAAAAGTAAAGGGAAAAGCAGGCCATACCCTCAGTTGCAGAGAAGTATTAATAACACTTGGCTTACCCAAATAAGCTTATCCTAAAATATTATCCCCAGATTATAAAGGTTTATTTTTGTTCTTTCTTGAAATCCAAAATACTTATTAATTCTGTAATTTACATTCCAAATCCAAAACTATTTTTGTCCTAGATTCTCTGATTTCCTTGATGATAGAAAGCGGGTCTTATTCATCCTGTGGCTAGCACAGTACCTGTCAGACAGTAGACATTCAATAAATGCTGTTGAATGTTTAATAAACTCTTTATGATTAATACAGCAAATAGTTATCAGAATTACATGCACATCATGCCTCATATTTCAATTGCAACCAGAGGTCATTGGGCTGGGAAAGTGAATTAAATGAAAAATGGTTCATTCAGATGATGATTTTCTAATAAAATATTACTAAGCAACAAGGAGAAACACTTTAATAGATTTGAAGTAATAAATATAATTAAGAGGACATGGAAGAAAGAAAATCCACTCTTGATCCCTAGTATTCAGAAACTTTTTACCAGATTAGTCAACTCTACTTAGTCCTAGTAAGTGAAATATTGGGAGAGCCTGGAGAGTCTATAAATAGGTTTTCTGTTTGTACAGGTGAAGTTCTGTAGTTTGGCTTAAAACATCCTTGCATGTAGTTTTGCTTGGCATGAAAGTTAGGACAGAATCTATTCTGTTCTGCAAGCATTGAACAAAAGCCCTCTCTTCATATCCATTATTCATTCCTTATATAACACATGGGTATTTTCAGCCTCCTACATGCAACACTCCAGAGAAACTTCTTTGGGGCTTGTGATTAGGGCTATGGGAAGGTGACATTTTCAGGAATGCCCCACCTCTTTTCAAACACATGGGAACTGTCTCTAAGTTTGGTGCAGGTTTGAAGAATAATTAAAATAGGCTTCCAAGGCAGTGAATTGCAAATTGATATTTTTTGGCAGAAAGCTTTCTGGAAAATGTCTATGAAGTGTTCAGTGATATGAGCATCCTTATAATTCATGAGGATGTAGAAACCACTGTCCAAAGAGATGGCTATATATTTGCTTTGTAAGCAAAAGGCATGTATCATAGTTGCATCTAAAACTAGTGTCCCCATCTTTATCAAAGGCACTGAATTTACCTGTTTTTATTTCCTGGTGTCCAGCACTTCCTCGGTAGTCTTTTTAGATATGTCATATGCCATTTTTGTTCCTTTTCCTAAAAACAAGTCAATTGTCTGTACTATAAAATGATGCCTGCAACTTTATGGTGATATTATCCCTAAGTTTAATAGTGAAATAAGGAAATAAAACTATAAATAAACAAAGAATGTGGTTGGTTTTCTTTTTAATCCAAGGTCTATAATACAGCAACAGCTTTTTATTGTATAAAAGGGTGGAGTTTTTACACTGAAGGGAAAATTCTGAAACATACCATTATTTGCATTGACTCCTCTCTTTTACAGGCACTAGAATTTTCATCATGATCATTGCTGCTGTTGTAACGCAAAGCAATACCTTGTATTTAGGAGCATGTATTAACTATCTATGCACACACAATCCTAATTTTCAGACTGCATATGAAGACAAATATTTCTAGATATATGCTGTGGATCTAACACAATTAGACTACCAGTTATTTCTACAGCAAAGATGGATTTATTTGGGATCTGAAACCTTGGCAAGCTTCATGCAAACCCTCTGACACAAGGGAAGGGGAAAACTTTTCCTGAGGGGCAAGGAAAGTTGGGCAGGCTCCAGTAAACAGAGTCCATGGCTTTTCAGAGGCCAAGTCCCCCACCAGGAGAGGAGTTCTTCCTGCTGGACTCTGCTGGCTTCACAGAGCTTGAGAGCACCCCCTTCTGGTTTCCCAACTCCCTTTGAGGTTTCTTTTTATTAATTTTTTATAATACTTTAAAGAAGATTTTATTTTTCTCTTTTTAAAAGAAATGTTTATCTTTCCCCGTCCCCTATGGCTGTTTCCTTTGGTTTCCTTTGCTATGCAGAAGCTTTTTAGTTTGATGAAATCCCAACTTGTCAATGTGCTTTAGTTTGTTTTGCTTTTGGAGTCAGATCCAAAAATTCATTGCCAAGACTTATGTTAAGGAGCTGGTCCTTTACCAGCTGGTTTATAATTTCAGGTCTTTTATTCAAGACTTTAAACAATCTGAATCTATTTTTATGTATGATGTAAGATAGTGGTCCAGTTTGACTGTGTTATGTGTAGCTGTCCAGTTTTCCCAGCAGCCTTGATTGCAGAGACTGTCCTTTCCCTAATTGTATACTCTTGCCATATTTGTTCTAAATTAGTTGACCATATACATATGGGTTTATTTCTGGGCTCTCTATTCCATTGCATTGATCTGTGCATCTGTTTTTATGACAATGCCATACTGCTTTGATTACTACAGCTTTGTAATAGAATCTGAAAGCAGGGATGTGATGCTGACAGCTTTGTTTCCCTTTCTCGGGATTGCTTAGGTTGTTCAGAGTCTTCTGTGTTTCCAGACAAATTTGAGGATTATTGTCCCTTTTTCTGTGAAAAAATGCATTGGAATTTTGATAGGAATTGTATTGACTCATATAGATTTCTTTAAATAGCATGGACATTTTAACAATATTCTTCCAATCCATAAGGATGGACTATCTTTCCATTTATTTGTATATCCTTGTGTTGTGTGGTATTAGGGATATTACTATTCTGAACCTGTGTGTGCATAAGTTGAGATAAAACAAGTGACTAATTTAGATATTCAAATTTAATTATTTCTGGTGTCCCTGAGAATCAGAATTGTCAGTGTAGAGGAAAGGAGATACAGATGTAACAGAAGAAATTAAGTAAAAGCTATATAGTTTCTATTTGAATTGGATGTATCAACATACACTCATAATATTTTACCATACATGTAATTTCTAATTCTTCCCATAGGAAGAACTAAAAACAGTGACCAAGCTGGTAGCAAGGAGGATTCTTTTCTTAATAAAGAAACCAAGTTATCTTGAAGAAATAACTAAGTCTAGTCTTAGGCAGGCAATGTACAAGATGAGTTTGAAACATCTTGCCAAGACAGATATCAAGGAAACATTCAGACTAATAAAAAAGACATTTACACACACTAACAGTTGATATCTGCCAGAAGTGGCACACTAGGACAGTGAGAAAATTATATTCTTCTGAATCAGTGGCACTTAAACATGTATACGGGAAAAAGACTTCTGCTTCACCACACACTAAAATAAAGTTGGATTCAAGGCCTAAATTTAAAAGGCATAGAAAGCCTTTAGAGATAGAAGTTGGAAAGCTTTTTTTAAGAGAGTTTTTTCATGACCCTGAGGGAGAGAAAAAGTTCTTAAACAAGATTCACAAAGCCTTAGCCACAAAGTGGGGAAAGATATAAAGAGAGCGAAAAGAAAGCTAATGGAAGAGAGCATTCCAAAACATAGAATGACATTAGGCACATACAGAATATATGAAGAACGTCTATAAATCAATAAGAAGAAAAAAAAACTGCAACTGAAGGAAATAAACATTCCTCGCTATTCCTCACAGTGAAAGGTGACATCTGATTTCCCTTCCCTTGAATCTAGCTGGCTTTAGTGACTTCCCTGATGAACAGAACACATCTGGCACCTGCAAGGCTTCCCAGGTGGCACGAGTGGTAAAGAACCTGCCTGCCAATGGAAGAGATGGAAGAGACTCAGGTTCTATCCCTGGGTTGGGAAGATCCCCTGGAGGCGGGCATGGCAACCCACTCTAGCATTCTTGCCTGGAGAGTGCCATGGACAGAGGAGTCTGGTGGGCTACAGTCCATGGGTCTCAGAGAGTCGACAGAACTGAAGCGACTTAGCATGCACAGGACTTGCAAGACTAGATCAGAAGAAGCCTTGCAGCTCCCAGCTGGACGTCTTGCAGCGCTTGTTCTGGGGGAACAGGCTGCTCTGTAAGAAATCTGACAGTATCTGGACCCCCGTGCTGCGAGGAAGCCCTTGTCTAGCTAATTCAGATCCCAGCCTTGAATCATCCCAGCTGAGGCCAAGCCCTGCTCATATTGAA
This sequence comes from Madoqua kirkii, assembly GCA_006408675.1. Taxonomy (NCBI): domain Eukaryota; kingdom Metazoa; phylum Chordata; class Mammalia; order Artiodactyla; family Bovidae; genus Madoqua; species Madoqua kirkii. The sequence goes on along the minus strand of SJYC01085476.1, from coordinate 17,207 downwards.
GATTCGTGAACAAGGTACATTATTGTTGGTGATAAGCCACTAAGTTTTAGGGTGTTTTTATGCAACAGTAAAGAATTAAAATAGCAACCCACCCAATTTTTTAAAAATGAGTGAAAGATTTGAACAGTGGTTTCCAGAGCTTAGGTAGGAGAAATAGGGAGAGGTTGGTAAAAGGATATAAGCTACCTACTGTGAGCAAGAATCCCTTAGAAGAAATGGAGTATCTCTCATAGTCAACAGAAGAGTCCAAAATGCAGTACTTGGATGCAGTCTCAAAAGTGATAGAATGATCTGTTCCTTTCCAAGGCAAACCATTCACTATCACAGTAATCCAAGTGTATGCCCCCAACCACTAATGCTGAAAAAGCTGAAGTTGAATGGGTCTATGAAGAGCTACAAGACCTTCTAGAGGTAACACCAAGAAAAAGATATCCTTTTTATCATAGGGGACTGGAATGCAAAAGTAGGAAGCCAGGAGATACCTGGAGTAACAGGCAAGTTTGGCCTTGGAGTACAAAATGAAGCTGGGCAAAGGCTAACAGTTTTGTCAAGAGAACACACTGGTCATAGCAAACATCCTCTTACAACAACACGAGAGATGACTCTACACCTGTCTCTTATACACATCTTCTTACCTAAAGGAAAGTAACTATGTGTGGTAATGTATTAAAATGAGAATTATTTCACTATGTATACTCATATCAAATATCACACTATACACTTTAAATAGCTTACATTTTATTCAATTATACATTGATAAAGCTGGAAAAAATTAACTAAAATTAAAAAACAAAGTTAAATAACAGCCCAAATGGTTTCAGAGTACATTTAGATGGCAAAATTATTTTTAAAATAACATCAGTGAAGGCAGACTGGTGATACATCTAGGGCAGAAGGGAAAGATTCTGACTGGAGAGGAGCACCGGGAAGATTTTTTTGAGGTGTTACTATTTTTTTAACCCCAGGTGATGGTTACACAGGTACCTACATCATTGGTAAAGTGGTATATACGTGTTTTGTGTGCCTTTCTGTAAATATACTTCACAAGTTTAATGAAAAGAGAGAGAGGGTGGGGACAAGCACCCACCACCAGCACCAGCCGCATCTGTGCACCAGGCTGTTTGCGCTCTTGTTTCTGTGTGTGAGGGGCTCCAGCTCCTGTGAAGCTGAGCGCTCCACTCTCGCACACGGCTCCAGCCCCCTCCTCTGTCCTGCGTCAGTATCTTCACCTCCCTCTGGCTGCTACCCCACTCTCTTCCTCTTTAAAACAAACACTGTCAAGAGACTTGCCTAGACTCCCCTTCACCTGTTCCTCTGGTTCTCTCTAGAATGCACTCCACTCAGACTTCAGCCCCACCATTCACCCAGCTGTCCTGTCGGGGTTATTCGTGGCCTCCATGTTGCTGAAACCTGGGATTCCCGCCAGCATCTGATCCAGATGGCCATCCGCTTCTCCAGAAAACACCCCCTTCACTAGGCCTTACCCACCTCCAGCTTCCTGCCTGCTTTTCCTCCCGGCTTCTCCAGTTCAGTCTACTCTACTATCCCCCCCCCACCCACAACACAGTCCCTTGTTTTACTCTTTTGTTTTCACCTTCGCTCTCTGGATGGCTTCAGCTAGTTCCAGGGCTTTAAATGCCATCTGCCCGTGACTTCCAAACCTTGATTTCCAGACTAGATCTCCTGTGAATTCCTGGCTCTTGTATCCTCAGCATGTAACCAGCATCACTGCTAGAGGTCATCTACTCACTTCAAAGGCGGTCATGTTCAAAGGTGAGCTCCTCATCTCCCCCTCCCCAAACATGCTTCTCCAACTGTCTTTGACACTCAGATAATTCCAGCCTTTCTAATGGTCAGAAACTTCTGAGATCCCCTTGAACCCTACATCCCCTCAAAACAGTAAATCCTGTCTGGTCTGTCTTCCACTTAGAACCAGAATCCAGCCTTTTCTCAAGCCCATTGCAATAGCCCCTAATGGTCCCAAGACTCATCTCTTGTTCCCTGCAGTCTTTTCTCGGCTTCAGCAGCCAAAGATTTGCAGTTACTAGGTGTCCATCCTGCCACTCCTGGGCCAGGACCCCTCGTGCCCTCGCCTCCCTGGGAGGAAAAGCACACCTCCCACTACACTTTCCTCCCAGGAGTCATCCCACTCTGCCCTCCCTTTCACGGCTATTTGCTCCACCCGGAATGTTCTTCTCCCAGATAGGTCTTTCCATCACAGCCGTGGGAGGGGAGTCTAGACATGCATCTGACAGTGTTTGCATTAAGGACAAGGAGCGATGGGGTAGTAGTTGGAGATAAACAGGAGAGTCTAGGTCCAGGTAAATGTATCGATAATCAGTCTCCTCACATTAGGTTGTAAGCTCCAAATCGGCAAGCACTCTTGGATTCTGGAATAGCCGGGCACATTTAATAAAAGAATAAAAATGATGCAACAGCCATACCAACCACATGATGGAGCAGCAGAAGTCAGGATTTGCACCTTGCACTGATCCTTAAGAGAGCAACACCGGAGACTGAAGGGGGTGAGGCCTGGGCAGGAGCGGAGGCTCTGGAGGCACACCCCGGCTCTGGCTTGCTTTCTTGGTCTCTAAATTACGACTGGAAAACCAGTCAGGTGGCAAGGCTCAAAAAGCACTGTGAGGCTTCTTCTCCCTGGTCACCAGGCAGCGACAGAGCCTTCTGTTCTCACCTGCCCATCAGTGGCTGAAGCATTACCAGGTCTGAGCACCTGAGATCGCCTCGGTCCCAGCTTCCTGCCATATCCTCTGGCAAGCACTGTGACCCAGCAGGCCAGAAGGACAACTCCCAGAACTATGGAAATAGCCCTGGGGGAGGAAGAGAGCACTGGAAGCAACCTCTAGCAAGACCTGAAGGAGGAGTCCATCCAGGTAAAGAGTTCAATGGGGTCCCAGTCTGGGATTTTAAAGGCTGGGGAGGGGGCATCCTTGAAGAACAGCCAGAGACCAGTGCAACTGGACTGAGGGGGCCAGGCTAGGGGTCTCCTGGCAGGAAGAGGGGCTTGAGGTCTGGCTGAGGACTGGAGCTTTTACCCATAGTGCTGCTGATAGGTTTCTCATTTGTCAGCAGAGTCTACTCAAATCTCTGATCTCTCCTGGATCAGAGAGAGTGAGAAACAGAAGAAAGTGAATCAGGGACTGTGTTTGCAGTGGGCTGGACTAGGAGAGGGAGGGAAGGGCAGAGAGATGAGAGATGCATTCTAGAATGGGGCTCCAAGGCCAGGGATGGGGTGATTGCATGTGGGGGTGAGGAGGAAAGAGGGAGCAGACAGAGCCCTGGGGTCCTGGATTGAGCATGTGGTGAGATGGAGCTGCTGCTGCATGGATGCGGGGGGCGGGGGAGGGATGTCCGGAGGGCAATTTGGGGCCAATTAAAACTTAAGACACTTATAAAGTTAGATAAGAGCAGGACTCCGGGAGTTGGTGATGGACAGGGAGGCCTGGCATGCTGCAACTCATGGGGTCGCAAGGAGACGGACACGAGTGAGTGACTGAACTGAACTGAAGCCCCCTTTCCTAATGAAGTCACTGGGAGCAACTACTTAGGATTTTGGGGTGAGGCTGAGGATCTTTTTCCTCCAGCTAACTAAAAATCCTCTTCATCCTGGTGAAGTGGTCTCTGTTTATACTGGAGTTGGGCCTGGATAAAATGAGACAGCCAGTCTCAGTCTTGAGGAGGGGCTTTAAAGGTCAGGGACATAAAGGCCACAGAAAGTCGGATGGTCAAGTCTGTCTGATGCTGGCAGCCTGTCATCTCCCAGTCTGTCCCTGGCCCACTGTGAGTCCGGCCAGAGAAGCCAAGCCTACCAGGCTGTGAGCCCCATGAAGGGATCGCTTTGAAAATTAGGAAGCCTAAGATCTTAGGAAAGTGAAAAAAACAAAGTGTAAGTTCTTCAGTTGTGTCCGACTGTTTGTGACCCCATGGCCTGTAGACCACCAGGCTCACCTGAACATAGAATTCTATAGGCAAGAATACTAGAGTGGGTTGCCATTCTCTTCTCCAGGGAATCTTTCCAACCTAGGGATTGAACCTGGGTCTCCTGCACTGAAGGCAGATGCTTTACCATCTGAGCCGCCAGGGAAGATCTTAGGAAGCTCATGCCTATTCCTCCCCATGTGGGGGCAGTTTCTTTTCACCTCTTGGAGTGAGCACTCCACACACACACACACACACACACACACACACACACACAAGTGCACAGTATATATAATAAAGACTATGAGATGGGATCAGAAGAGGGACAGATCTGAGGAGGCTGGAGGCCTCCTGCCTGCCTGAGACATGGACTCCCACATTTTCCAGGTCTTGTCCCACCGATGTCTGAGAACCTCCCTAGAAGTCCATGCGGGCATCATCCCTGGTGCAGGTGGGGACCTGGCCAGGCTTTGAGAGACACAAGGACTCATCTAGGATGGAGAACAGGTAGGAATCGGGAGGTGAGTCTGGACCCAGGTCTGTCTCCTCAGAGCTGCACACAGACCCTGCCCGGGAGCTGTGTGGAGCAACTGTGTGAGCCCCGGGGCTGCGGGGATGAGGGATGAGCGGTCAGTATCCCAAGGGCTGTGTGCAGAGGTGTCAACTATCAATCCCAGGAAGGGGCCCCTGGAGGTGAAGTCACTTCTTTGACAGCAGACTCTAACAGAACCCAGAACCCTGTCACCAGGCAGCCACCTTCTAGCAACAGCACCACAGCCAGTTAGAGACTTCATCCAGAAGGATGTTCTCCAGCTATATCTCGACTGACCAAGGTTTCTGCTTCGGGAAACCCTGGAGGGAGAGTTTTTTCAGATGTTTCAGGCATTTCGATGCTCAACCCGGATGCTTCTGGTCCTTTACCAGGAGGTCACCTAAGGTAACCCAAGGCAACCTAGCGCTGGCCACACCAGGCCTGGCCGCCACTAGGAGCCTCCCCTGGGCAGTGCCAGCTGCCCTCATCTCCATGTGGGGGGAAATGGGACTTGAGGGGAGGTTCTCCCTCTGGGCAGGAAGAGGTTGGTGGGCCCGTGGTAACCTGGTGGTCCTGTCACGGTCACACCTGAGGACAGGCTGGCACTGGGGAAACAGCATCCCTGAGGTGCTCTTCTCTGTGCCACTGTGGATCCAAGGCCCTCAGGTGGTCGGGTGTCTGCATCGTCGGTGGAGGTCGGTGGGGAGAGGGGTGGGTGTGTGTCTAGAGGGGAGATGAATAGAGGTCTGAGAGGCACCAGAGACAGCTGGCTGGTGCCCTGAGACTTTCTGCCTGGCTGCCGAGCACTTGTTCACAGGGCTCCTCACAGGACTGCAGACAGGAGCTGGTCCATAGAGCACCCTGCTCCATCTCCCTGCACAAGGGGCCGGAGCCCCACACCAGCAACAGAGCCCAGGGCAGGCACAGGTTGAGTGCCAGCTGGGAGGCGATCCTACATCCAGGAGGTTCTGGTTCCAGAGCCACTCTGGCCCTCCTCTGGGTCCCTCCTAGAGTCCTGCTCCGAAAGGATTCTGGGACTATCATCTCTGTGAGGCACCCTCGCGGGCCAGGCCCTACTTGTCCAGGTGCAAAATCACGGTTCACCTCCATGTGGGAATCTCAGAAAGAGATTGTGATAGGATTTCACTTCATATTCCCCAAGGATCCTTTCTGCATTTTTCTACAGTTAATCCTGTATTAACTCCATCCCTGGTATCCATGTGGGCCTGAGAATCCTGATGCCTCTCACCCCAGGTTCAGCCCCTCTCACTCCAGGATCAGCCTCTGTCTTCTCACCAGAATGGGATGTTTTCATAACCAACAGGGATGATGCAGTTAACACATGGAGAGTTATCAAATACAAACTGCTCTAAGACTCTAACACACATAACCATGGCCCAGCGCCAGTTCACTCGTCATGCCAGGATGTGTATTCTGCGGAGGGCACTCCTGCCCCTCACCCTGCCATGAGTCCTGGAGGCTCGGGGACTCAGTCTGAGCTCCAGCCCCTGCCTTCCTGGTGTCTGTGGTGCTGCTTCTGACTTGTGTCTCTGCTGTGTTCCACCCCACGGCGAAAATGTGTCCACAGGGGACAGGAATGAGACCTGCATGATGTGAAGAGGGAAGCCTGGTACCTGTTTCCTGGGCAGCAACCCCCTCCTACCTCCCCCACATTCCTGGGCACCCACAGGTCTTTTGCCACCTACTGTGAGCAAGAATCCCTTAGAAGAAATGGAGTATCTCTCATAGTCAACAGAAGAGTCCAAAATGCAGTACTTGGATGCAGTCTCAAAAGTGATAGAATGATCTGTTCCTTTCCAAGGCAAACCATTCACTATCACAGTAATCCAAGTGTATGCCCCCAACCACTAATGCTGAAAAAGCTGAAGTTGAATGGGTCTATGAAGAGCTACAAGACCTTCTAGAGGTAACACCAAGAAAAAGATATCCTTTTTATCATAGGGGACTGGAATGCAAAAGTAGGAAGCCAGGAGATACCTGGAGTAACAGGCAAGTTTGGCCTTGGAGTACAAAATGAAGCTGGGCAAAGGCTAACAGTTTTGTCAAGAGAACACACTGGTCATAGCAAACATCCTCTTACAACAACACGAGAGATGACTCTACACATGGATATCACCAAATGGTCAATACCAAAATTAGATTGATTATATTCTTTGCAGTGAGAGATGGAGAAGCTCTGTACTGTAAGCAAAAATAAGACTGGGAGCTGACTGTGGCTCAGATCATAAACTAATGCAATCAGACTTAAATTGAAGAAAGTAGGTAAAACTACTATGCAATACAGGTAAAATCTAATCAAATCCCTTACGATTATACAGTGCAAGTGACAAATAGATTCAAGAGATTGGATCTGATAGAGTACCTGAAGAATTATGGACAGAAGTTCGTAACATTGTACAGGAGGCCATTATCAAACCATCCCCAAGAAAAAGAAATCCAAAAAGGCAAAATGTTGTCTGAGGAGACCTTACAAAATAGCTGAGAAATGAAGAGAAGCTAAAGGCAAAGGAGAAAAGGAAAGATATAACTATCTGAATGCAGAGTTCCAAAGAATAACAAGGAGAGATAAGAAAGCCTTCCTAAGTGAACAATGCAAGAAATAGAGGAAAACATACAATGGGAAAGACTAGAGATCTCTTCAAGAAAATTAGATACCATGGGAACATTTCATGCAAAAATGGGCTCAATAAATGACAGAAATGATGTGGATCTAACAGAAGCAGAAGATATTAAGAAGTGGCAAAAATACACAGAAGAAGTATACAAAAATGATCTTAGTGACCCAGATAACCACAATGGTGTGATCACTCACCTAGAGCCAGATATCTTAGGGTGCAAAGTCAAATGGGCCTTAGGAAGCATCACTATGATCAAAGCTAGTGGATATAATGGAATTCGAGCGGAGCAATGTCATATTCTAAAAGATAAATGCTGTTAAAGTGTTGCACTCAATATACCAGCAAATTAAGGAAACTCATCAGTGTTCATAGGACTGGAAAAGGTCTTTTTTCATTCCAGTCCCAAAGAACAACAATGCCAAGGAATGTTCAAACTATCACACAATTGCACTTATTTCACATGTTAGCTAGGCTTCAACAGTACATGAACTGAGAACCTCCAGATGTTCAAGCTAGATTTAGAAAAGGCAGAGGAACCAGAGATCAAATTGCCAACATTCATTGGAGATCATAGAAAAAGCAAGAGAATTCCATAAAAACATCTACTTCATTGAGTGTGCTAAAGCCTTTGACTGTGTGTATCATAACAACCTGTGGAAAATTCTTAAAGGATAGAAATACCAGACCACCTTACTTGCCTCCTGAGATCCCTGTATGCAGGTCAGGAAGCAACAGTCAGAACTGAACATGGGCCAATGGAGTGGTTCCAAATTGGGAAAGGAGTACAACAAGACTGTGTATTGTCACCCTGCTTATTTAACTTATATGCAAAGTACATCATGCAAAATGCGGGGCTGGATGAAGCACAAGCTGGAATCAAGGTTGTTGGGAGAAATATCAATAAACTCAGATATGCAGATGACATCACCCTCATGGCAGAAAGCAAAGAGGAACTAAAGAGCCTCTTGATGAAGGGAAAGAGGAGAGTGAAAAAGCCGGCTTAAAACTCAACATTGAAAAACTTAACATTCAAAAAGTGATCCAGTCCCATCATTTCTTCCTGTATTAACTCCATCCCTGGTATCCATGTGGGCCTGAGAATCCTGATGCCTCTCACCCCAGGTTCAGCCCCTCTCACTCCAGGATCAGCCTCTGTCTTCTCACCAGAATGGGATGTTTTCATAACCAACAGGGATGATGCAGTTAACACATGGAGAGTTATCAAATACAAACTGCTCTAAGACTCTAACACACATAACCATGGCCCAGCGCCAGTTCACTCGTCATGCCAGGATGTGTATTCTGCGGAGGGCACTCCTGCCCCTCACCCTGCCATGAGTCCTGGAGGCTTGGGGACTCAGTCTGAGCTCCAGCCCCTGCCTTCCTGGTGTCTGTGGTGCTGCTTCTGACTTGTGTCTCTGCTGTGTTCCACCCCACGGCGAAAATGTGTCCACAGGGGACAGGAATGAGACCTGCATGATGTGAAGAGGGAAGCCTGGTACCTGTTTCCTGGGCAGCAACCCCCTCCTACCTCCCCCACATTCCTGGGCACCCACAGGTCTTTTGCCACCTACTGTGAGCAAGAATCCCTTAGAAGAAATGGAGTATCTCTCATAGTCAACAGAAGAGTCCAAAATGCAGTACTTGGATGCAGTCTCAAAAGTGATAGAATGATCTGTTCCTTTCCAAGGCAAACCATTCACTATCACAGTAATCCAAGTGTATGCCCCCAACCACTAATGCTGAAAAAGCTGAAGTTGAATGGGTCTATGAAGAGCTACAAGACCTTCTAGAGGTAACACCAAGAAAAAGATATCCTTTTTATCATAGGGGACTGGAATGCAAAAGTAGGAAGCCAGGAGATACCTGGAGTAACAGGCAAGTTTGGCCTTGGAGTACAAAATGAAGCTGGGCAAAGGCTAACAGTTTTGTCAAGAGAACACACTGGTCATAGCAAACATCCTCTTACAACAACACGAGAGATGACTCTACACATGGATATCACCAAATGGTCAATACCAAAATTAGATTGATTATATTCTTTGCAGTGAGAGATGGAGAAGCTCTGTACTGTAAGCAAAAATAAGACTGGGAGCTGACTGTGGCTCAGATCATAAACTAATGCAATCAGACTTAAATTGAAGAAAGTAGGTAAAACTACTATGCAATACAGGTAAAATCTAATCAAATCCCTTACGATTATACAGTGCAAGTGACAAATAGATTCAAGAGATTGGATCTGATAGAGTACCTGAAGAATTATGGACAGAAGTTCGTAACATTGTACAGGAGGCCATTATCAAACCATCCCCAAGAAAAAGAAATCCAAAAAGGCAAAATGTTGTCTGAGGAGACCTTACAAAATAGCTGAGAAATGAAGAGAAGCTAAAGGCAAAGGAGAAAAGGAAAGATATAACTATCTGAATGCAGAGTTCCAAAGAATAACAAGGAGAGATAAGAAAGCCTTCCTAAGTGAACAATGCAAGAAATAGAGGAAAACATACAATGGGAAAGACTAGAGATCTCTTCAAGAAAATTAGATACCATGGGAACATTTCATGCAAAAATGGGCTCAATAAATGACAGAAATGATGTGGATCTAACAGAAGCAGAAGATATTAAGAAGTGGCAAAAATACACAGAAGAAGTATACAAAAATGATCTTAGTGACCCAGATAACCACAATGGTGTGATCACTCACCTAGAGCCAGATATCTTAGGGTGCAAAGTCAAATGGGCCTTAGGAAGCATCACTATGATCAAAGCTAGTGGATATAATGGAATTCGAGCGGAGCAATGTCATATTCTAAAAGATAAATGCTGTTAAAGTGTTGCACTCAATATACCAGCAAATTAAGGAAACTCATCAGTGTTCATAGGACTGGAAAAGGTCTTTTTTCATTCCAGTCCCAAAGAACAACAATGCCAAGGAATGTTCAAACTATCACACAATTGCACTTATTTCACATGTTAGCTAGGCTTCAACAGTACATGAACTGAGAACCTCCAGATGTTCAAGCTAGATTTAGAAAAGGCAGAGGAACCAGAGATCAAATTGCCAACATTCATTGGAGATCATAGAAAAAGCAAGAGAATTCCATAAAAACATCTACTTCATTGAGTGTGCTAAAGCCTCTGACTGTGTGTATCATAACAACCTGTGGAAAATTCTTAAAGGATAGAAATACCAGACCACCTTACTTGCCTCCTGAGATCCCTGTATGCAGGTCAGGAAGCAACAGTCAGAACTGAACATGGGCCAATGGAGTGGTTCCAAATTGGGAAAGGAGTACAACAAGACTGTGTATTGTCACCCTGCTTATTTAACTTATATGCAAAGTACATCATGCAAAATGCGGGGCTAGATGAAGCACAAGCTGGAATCAAGGTTGTTGGGAGAAATATCAATAAACTCAGATATGCAGATGACATCACCCTCATGGCAGAAAGCAAAGAGGAACTAAAGAGCCTCTTGATGAAGGGAAAGAGGAGAGTGAAAAAGCCGGCTTAAAACTCAACATTGAAAAACTTAACATTCAAAAAGTGATCCAGTCCCATCATTTCATGGCAAATAATTGAGGAAACAATGGAAACAGTGACAGACTTTTTATCGGGCTCCAAAATCACTGCAGGTGGTGACTGCAGCCATGAAATTAAGACACTTGCTCCTTGGGAAAAAAGCTATGACAAACCTATACAGCATATAAAATGCAGAGACATTACTTTCCCAACAAAGATCCATATAGTCAAAGCTATGGTTTTTCCAGTAGTCATGTATGGATGTGACAGTTGGACCAGAAAGAAGGCTGAGTTCTGAAGAATGATGCTTTTGAATTGTGTTGTTGGAGAACACTCTTGAGAGTCGCTTGGTCCTCAAGGAGAACAAACCCGATCCTAAAGGAAATCAGTCCTGAATATTCATTGGAAAGACTAATGCTGAAGCTGAATCTCCAATACTTTGGCCGGTTGGTGGGAAAAGCTGACTCATTAGAAAATATTCTGATGGAAGCGAAGAGCCAACTCATGGGGAAAGACTCTGATACTGCAAAGACTGAAGGCAAGAGGAGAAGGAGACAGCAGAGCACAAGATGGTTGGATGGCTTCACTGACTCAACGGACGTGAGTTTGAGCAAACCCCAGGAGACAGTGAAGCACAGGAAAGCCAGTGTGCTGCCATCCACAGGGTTGCAAAAAGCTGGACTAAGTGACTGAACAGCAATAACAAAACGGGTGCTGGACCTTCTCTTCACAAGGAAAGCACTTCCCCCACCTATGACACATGGGGAGCTGGCGCCATTCCAGCTGTGAGTGACAGGAATATCTCTCCACCTCCCTGAGCCCCAGTTGGCCCCTTTGCTGCTGCTGCTGCTAATTCGCTCCAGTCGTGTCCGACTCTGTGTAACCCCATAGACGACAGCCCACCTCTGCACATGAGGGTAAAGGGAGAACCAGCCCTCCGGGTGAATGTGGGGACTAAGTGGGTCCTTCCTGGAAAGTTGGGAAGTGATTTCTGGGGACCTGGACCCATGGAAAGGTCTGCTGGAGGGGCTGTGGTTGTACTTAGTCATCATGTTCCTCCTCCCCTCAAGGAAGACTCTGTCTCAGTTGTCTCTGACCTTTGACCTTGGGCCGAACTGTTTCCCATTTGCAAAGTGAGTTGTGAGAGGTACCCTGTCCTGGGTTAGTGAGAACAGGGATCCCTGGGAGTGATCAGTAGTGCCCCCAGGCACTCAGATGGGGCTGGTTGGGCTCATTCTTTCTTAAAATATAGAGGAAGGCCCACAAGGTGCAGGCACTTTTCTAAGAACAATCATCATGTAATGCATCGAGCAGACAGCAGTCTTGCCCCCAGGGCTTCAGTTCTCCTGGGGGTCACACTGTCACACTAGCCATCACATCCGGCATGTCTTCATCCTGTCCATGTGATGCCTTTGTGGCCTTCTTTAGGCACGAATGCATCCTCCCTTACTCTGATGAGGATGGTGGACCCCTGCACCAGGTGAAAAATGTGAGTGGGACTTTGATTCAAGAGGGAGGGACTCAGTTTTCCAAAGAAGCTCCAGGTGAGATGTGACATGGAGGAGAACTGGCCTCTGGATGTGCAGGAGCAGAAGGCAAAAAGACTCAGACCCCATAGAGCTGCCCTGGAGCTCAGTGTGGCGGGAAGGCCAGGTCTCTGATTCTGCTGCCCACGTGACTCCCCCTCAGGGCTATGTCCACCATCCTGGGCACCTGGCTGTACCATTAGCCTGAGGATTTCCACCGGCCCCCAGGATTTCCCTGCCTGAGGATGCTACTGGCTCAAATAGAGCTCAGCATGGCTGACTCAGACCTGCAGCACCAAACCCTCCGTCTCCTGGCACAGCTGGAGACCCTGGAGCCCACGGAGGCAGAGGGGGATGTGAGGAGGACTCGAGGTGGGAGATAGGGGTGAATGAGGATGGGAGGGAGCTGGACCACACAGAGCAGAGCCTTCTGAGGCTGGAACTGGGCCAGGGGCAATGAGGACACTCAGATCACTATTGCCCTGGACTGCAGTCTGGGAAGACTTTCTGGGGCTGGCATCTTTGAAAGATCACTGAGTGGCAGTGAGAAGCTTTCTCTTCTGTTTTTGGGAGACACTTGGAAAAACAGTCCTACTGATGTTTTCTCTTTGTGAAACTGCAGCACCAGCTCCAGAACAAGCTCTGGAAACATCTCCAAACCTGGAGCCAACTACACCTCTACTGCTCACCAGAGCTCCAGAGTTAGAGCAAGTCCATTTTTGGTATTTTTTTAATGCATACTAAATTGTTTATTCTATGATATAAAGTTCACTTCGAATTTAATAGTTTGCTTATCTTAGACTGTACATGTAAATTTCAGTAAGTTCATTCACAATGTTACATGACCCTATTAAATGTCTATTTGAGAACATTTGCACTCTTTTCATTGTAAATAATACTCCATTTGGGAAACAGCACATTTGACTTTCATCTGTTGATGGACATTAGGGTTTTCACCTTTGGGCTCTTCTGAACAGTGGTGCTCTGAATACTTGTTACCGTCTTGTGTTCACGTGCTTTTGGGTATTGATGTAGGAGGGGAACTGTGGGATTGACTGAAAACTATAGGCTTGTCCTTTTGAGAAACTGCTGAAGTGTTATATGCAGTGGCTGTACCATTTGACAATCCTCCAGAGTTTAGGTGTACAATTTCCACTTCATTTGTATTGCAGTTTCCCCTCTCTCTGTCTTTCTCTCTTCCTGGTCCCTCACTCTAGGGAACAAGCCTGTATGTTACAAGTTGCTATATGAAGAGGCATCTGTGACTTAGCATAGAGACCATCAGACAGAAGAGCTCTTGGGTCCTGACTCAATGAGTCCACAGTCCCAGACCCCCGGGAGACACTGGGCAGAGGCCTCCAGGTGAATCACGGTCAATTCCTGGTCCACAGATAGTATGAGATAATAAATGTTTGTGGCTTAAGTCACTCAAGATTGGCTAATGTTGTCACACAGAATGGACCACTCGAACCGCCATCCATCATCAGGCCCTCACTTCCCACTGTCCCCCTACTCTCCTCCCAAGCTCCCACCAGCCACACTAGCTCCCTCTGGTTTCATCTCTGGATACACATTCTGTGTGTCCATACACTTGTGCCTTCTTCTCGGATAATTATCCCCAGATGTGTGAATGGCTGGCGCCTTCTCATTACACTGCTGGGGACAGACATGTCCCCTCGGTGCAGCCTTTCCCTGACCCCATTGTGGCACCTACTGTTTTTCAACACAGAACTTGCTCCTTCCTTTCTGTGTTTCTCCATTGCCCCTCCAGACTGTGACCCTGGTGGTTCTTTCCATCACAGCCCCCACTGAGTGCTCAGGGCACAGCTGGTAAATGGACAGATAAGAGGCTCCATTCCTCCACTGAGAAGCTCAGATGCTAACAGGAGGAGGCATAGGCCAGGTCAGGGGGGGGGGATGTGTAGGAGCGCAAGGGACACTCTCCTCGCCCCAGTAGACACATCACCCCTTTGATGGGAACCACTCATACTACACACCAAGCAGGGAAACCATAGCTCAAACCGTACCTCTGAGAGACTGCAGGACATCAACGTTCCTTGGGCCCCTGGAGGGAATGTGACAGGATTCACAGGAACCAGGGGCTTTGAGAAGGACCTTGAAGAGGACCCTCAACCTCCTCTTGTCCACTTCAGCCATAGAGTGTCTAGTTCCCTTATGAGGACTTCTCTCCATAGCCAGTGCAGATGTTCTGACCTTGATTCCATATGAAGTAAAACAAGGTGGTGTTTGCCTTAGTCCAGGGAAAAATGATGCAGGCTCATCACTGTCCCTACCCCAAGGTCCACGCCTCCCCTGACCCCACTCCCCATGGTCCCTTCCTCTGATTGTGTCAGTGTACACTTGTGCGCACACCCAGAGAATCTACTCCACATTGCCAGAATATCCTGGGGTCTTAGGACCTCTAATTCCCACGGCAAACCATGTGGCAGGGAGGCAGCCCTAGCCTAGGGGATCCTAACTCTCCCTTCATCTCAAGACTCTGCCCCTGCCAAGGCTGAGGAAAAAAAACCACTAAATAAAACTCCACAGGGTAAAGTGCATTACTGACTGAAAATTTATAGAAGAAATATATCATTTTGGTACCTATTATCAAAGAAAGCTTACAAAGACAGAATCTATAGTTATGTAATTATGATTAGGATAAGAAAACTTGACATTTTTTAAAAAATTGATATCAAGTCAAACACTAAGGAAATGTAAAATAAGGATATTCTGCTCCTTCCTTTCTGTGTTTCTCCATTGCCCCTCCAGACTGTGACCCTGGTGGTTCTTTCCATCACAGCCCCCACTGAGTGCTCAGGGCACAGCTGGTAAATGGACAGATAAGAGGCTCCATTCCTCCACTGAGAAGCTCAGATGCTAACAGGAGGAGGCATAGGCCAGGTCAGGGGCGGGGGGATGTGTAGGAGCGCAAGGGACACTCTCCTCGCCCCAGTAGACACATCACCCCTTTGATGGGAACCACTCATACTACACACCAAGCAGGGAAACCATAGCTCAAACCGTACCTCTGAGAGACTGCAGGACATCAACGTTCCTTGGGCCCCTGGAGGGAATGTGACAGGATTCACAGGAACCAGGGGCTTTGAGAAGGACCTTGAAGAGGACCCTCAACCTCCTCTTGTCCACTTCAGCCATAGAGTGTCTAGTTCCCTTATGAGGACTTCTCTCCATAGCCAGTGCAGATGTTCTGACCTTGATTCCATATGAAGTAAAACAAGGTGGTGTTTGCCTTAGTCCAGGGAAAAATGATGCAGGCTCATCACTGTCCCTACCCCAAGGTCCACGCCTCCCCTGACCCCACTCCCCATGGTCCCTTCCTCTGATTGTGTCAGTGTACACTTGTGCGCACACCCAGAGAATCTACTCCACATTGCCAGAATATCCTGGGGTCTTAGGACCTCTAATTCCCACGGCAAACCATGTGGCAGGGAGGCAGCCCTAGCCTAGGGGATCCTAACTCTCCCTTCATCTCAAGACTCTGCCCCTGCCAAGGCTGAGGAAAAAAAACCACTAAATAAAACTCCACAGGGTAAAGTGCATTACTGACTGAAAATTTATAGAAGAAATATATCATTTTGGTACCTATTATCAAAGAAAGCTTACAAAGACAGAATCTATAGTTATGTAATTATGATTAGGATAAGAAAACTTGACATTTTTTAAAAAATTGATATCAAGTCAAACACTAAGGAAATGTAAAATAAGGATATTCTAGCCCAGAGTCCTGAGGCTGACAGACGCCCCTCCCCGCCCCCATGGGCCCAGGAGCGCGTGCGCAGGCGTGAGCGGCGGCAGGTGCGAGCGCGGAGGCGCAGGGACGCCTGAGCGCCCGAGGACCAGGTCCTGCGGGAAGTTGGAGACTGAGTCGGTCCCCACGGCGGGACGCCCGGGACCAGGGGGCGGCGCAGACACGAGTAAGTGCAGCTCTAGCGCAGCCCCTCACCGCGCGCCCCCGCCTGCCCAAGGCCAGCGACGCCCGACTCCAGCCCCGAGGAGCGCGAGCCTCCCTCGGTCCCCGGCTCCCGGGTCGCCGCCACCGGCCGCAGGGTGAGGACGCCGGGCCGGGGCCCGAGGCGGCCGTGGAGCGGGGGGCGCCCCGCGCGCTCGCACCCTCCCTGCTCGGCGCCCCTCGAGTCTCCTCGCGGCGGGGCTGGCCACAACCGCGGCGCGGGGCGGCCTCTGGGTCTGCGGACGCCGCCTGGGCCCCGTCGCCGCGGGCTCGCGGATCCGGGAGCGGGAGGTGCCGCCGGGCGCGCGTGTCGGGCGCGGTGGGCCCGCAGGTGTGAAGGGATCTCTGCTCCCGGGGTGCGCGCGGGGGATGCGGGCGCACAGCTCGGGGATCCTGTTCGCTGGCCGCCGGCAGCAGGTGTTCAGATGGGACTCCGCGCTCTTTCCTGAAGCCTTCTGGAGGGTCGGCTACAAAAGGTTAAAGTTCACTTTCAGCGTTTTCAGGCGTTATTGACCGACTGTGACGAACTCGCAGGGCGCTTCCTGGAGGGCAATTTGTGACATACTAATCTGTGGGATCGCACAGAGTCGGACACGACTGAAGCGACTTAGCAACAACATCTAAGCAAAGTTTTAAGTAAAGCTATTCCCGCCTTTTTATGTTTTGGAGTGTGGTGAACAGTTTGTCTTGGTTGCGTTTTTCAATCAACAGGGCGACTTTTGGCGAAGCTGCACTGCTCTTAAATTAAATGGTGATGGTTTAGTCGCTGAATCGTGTCCCAACTCTTGCGACTCTGTGGACTGTAGCCCTTCAGGCTCCTCTGTTCGTGGAATTCTCGAGTCAAGGATACTCGAGTGGGTTGCCATTTGCTTCTCCAGATCTTCCTGATTCAGGAATAGAACCCGAGTCTCCGGCATTGCAGGCAGTAGCTAGTAGGGAAGCTCCTAAGTTAAATGAGCATTTAAAAAATACTTCTTTGAGCAGTTACCGTAGACGCTAAAATATTTGAGAATTTTAATTATAGTAATGGGCGTGGTTTCTTTGGCTTTTTGTTTGGTTTGGGGGCTTTTCTTTGTTTTTTT
>SJYC01085473.1:0-23807 GCA_006408675.1 Madoqua kirkii | reverse complement strand
GGACATGAATGAGCGACTGAACTGAACTGATATCCAAGGTTACCAACACGTTCTTAATCCTCCCACACACACGTAGTGTACATCCAATAAAGAAAGCCTTAACCCCATGGGAGATCCAGAGATACTAATAAAAATGAGAGATACTTTGGGTTCCTCTATGAGTCAGGCACATGCTAAGAGCTTTCCACAGCTACCAACTAAATGGAAGGCTGCCCACCAGAGAAGACACTCACTCACCAGAATACATTTCCTATCATCACCTCATTTCTTGGCCTCTATTGGGAGGGAATCTGCACTCCTTCCTTTCACTTTTCCATATCTGTCCCTTGTTTATCCTGTTAATCTCTCCTCAGGTAACCCCTTTCTGATGAACATCCAGCCTTCTATCACCTACAAAGGTTCTTCAGTTAAATCTCCCTTTTAGGATTTGATTTTCTTTTTCTGCATGCTTTCTCTTTTCCCCATTTGTTAACTGCTCCAAGAGGAAGCCTAAACTGTCAGCATACTTAGGAGGGGGGAAAAGTGTTATCTGACATCCAGAAGCTGGTTGGGCACTCACAGCAAAGCTGTGTTAATCCCCTGTTGAACATAAATGACCGCACAGAACACTGACTTCAGACAAGGTTACTCTGAGACCATGATAAAGTGAGACAAAACAAGACGATCTCATAATTTTCTCTAAGTACAGATAGTAATAGTAGTAAGGACTCTGCGCTACCAACATAATACCAAACACCCATTCTCATGATTAAAATGTGCGACCACCACTTATTTACCAATGACAATTCTATCTTCAAACTAGTCTGTCCTTCCTACAGATAAGATTTCTTGAGCTACTCAGTCATACCCACTTTCTCACAGCCTCTAATCCAGAGCAAAACCCCCTTCCCCTGAATCTCAGCCCAAGCCCAAATCCTGTTATCTTTTTTTTCTAACATCTTACTAAGACTCCCCACTTCCCTATAGTGCATGTTCTCTCTCACTACAAGAAATAAATTCAAAACGTTCAACAGGTGTGTTCTTGGTGGTCTCTGGCTGGCTGATTGATGCTAACCTGAAAGGAAACAAAGCGTATGCTCTGAAGGAAAATGGGATGCCATCTTATCAATACTTTCAGCCCATCAACAGCCACTCACCCCCAATTCACAGGGCTAGGGCCAGGATTTCAGCTCCTCAGATCCAGCATTCTGCCACCCCAACCACTAGCATTTATGAAAAACCAGAACTATGCTTCATGCGATGGTATCATTTTTCTATTTATTAATCTATTACTGCAACTGAGATACTATTATTCTGCTCCAAGATACCTATTATCTACCTACAAAGGATTTTGTGACCTGCATTTTACGATTTTTTTCCTTTGAGCAACTGTCAAATTAGAGAAAATACCTCCAGTCCATGTGCAAGAAGACAGTTTCAGTTTTGTTTTAAATTAACCCTCTGCAGTTTCCTTAGGTCAGGAATCCTGTTTGGCTTACCACATCTTACCCAGCACCACGAACCATGCCTAGAACATAGTAGAGACTCAAAATATTTGCTAACATTCTGTATTTACGCAAATTTAAAGAACATGGAAATGGTTACTAAACAAGGATAAGAAAGAGGGACTTCCCCCATGGTCCAGTGGTTAACACTCCACTCCCAGTGCAGAGGACAAGGATTCAATCCTTGGTTGGGGAACTAAGGTTCCACATGCCACTGGGTTCAGCCAAAAAATTTCTCTTAAAGACAAATGCATTTCTACAGGGACTTTCACCAGTGATAAGATGAAAGTTTGCAGACATGAGAAGACAGTTGAAGGCACTATGGGTATGTGAGAAGAGTCTCCATCCCACTCCCAAGCTACCTTCCAGGCTGGTGGTCAGGAAGAAGAGCATACAGACAACTGCATCTAGAAGTCCTAGGCCCAGAAGCTTTCTTATCTATCACCATTCCTAAAAGCTTCTGGGTAACCCCCACATCCTTATGGAAGACTCATCCAAATCCTCTGATCTCTTTTGACTTCCTCCATCTCCAATTGTCTTTTTGTTTGCCCTGTTGCAACATGTTCACAATTCCCCTCAAAACTTTGTAAACCCCCAAAACTAACTCCATCAAACCTTTATGCTAACATCCTACATTTTAACTTCACCTTCCATCCTCATCTTCCTTGCTCAACTACTTCCACCTCATCCTGATCTCCAACCTAGGGATCCCAACACATCATCAGCCCTCTGGGCATTTCCTCGCTTTCCCTGCTTAGATTCCAAGCAGCTCATCATACCTACTCCTTTACAAGGACTCTCATATCCTTTGCTCCTCTCATCCCATAGCATTCTTAAGTTTACATACCTATACAGTGGCATCTGGTCCCATCACTTCATGGGAAATAGATGGGAAAACAATGGAGCTGGTGGCAGACTTTATTTTGGGGGGCTCCAAAATCACTGCAGATGGTGACTGCCAGCCATGACATTAAAAGATGCTTACTCCTTGGAAGGAAAGTTATGACCAATCTAGATAGTATATTCAAAAGCAGAGACATTACTTTGCCAACAAAGGTCCATCTAGTCAAAGTATGGTTTTTCCAGTGGTCATGTATGGATGTGAGAGTTGGTCTGTGAAGAAAGCTGAGCGCTGAAGAATTGATGCCTCTTACCTGTGATGTTAGAGAAGACTCTTGAGAGTCCCTTGGACTGCAAGGGGATCCAACCAGTCCATTCTGAAGGAGATCAGTCCTGGGTGTTCATTGGAAGGACTGATGCTAAAGCTGAAACTCTACTACTTTGGCCACCTCATGCGAAGAGTTGACTCGTTGGAAAAGACTCTGATGGTGAGAGGGATTGGGGGCAGGAGGAGAAGGGGACAAGAGAGGATGAGATGGCTGGATGGCATCACGGACTCAAAAGACGTGAGTCTGAGTGAACCCTAGGAGTTGGTGATGGACAGGGAGGCCTGGCGTGCTTCATTTCAGGGGTCACAAAGAGTCGGACATGACAGCGACTGAACTGAACAGTGTGTTCTGCTACAACATGTGTTTTCATAAAAGCAATTAGATCAGAAGTGACTGGTAAACAGATAAAAGATCAATTAGATCAGATGTGACTGGTAAACAGATGAAAGAATTCAGTAGAATGTAGAAGTTGGGTTGGTCCTAAGCAATTTTTCTGAGGCAATGGAGAGTAAGGATAGAGGAGCAGATTTAATGGGTAAAAGCTTGATTAAAGATTTTCCAACTCTATTTTTTAAAAATTAAAAAAAAAAAAAACAACCTTGTACATTTCCTTCTCCCTGCCCAGAGTCATACCCCAGGCTTACCTGGCTCTCAGATTGTAGCAAGTAGTATTTCTTCCTATGCCCTCCTTAACACAAGTCTTACCAACTCAGTTCTATTTCTATGTGCACTGCTTCAGCACCCAAAAACAATGTTTCCATCTCTCTTTTTTTGTGCTTTTTTATTTCCCGAGATACCAACAATACAAAGAGTTGTTTATAAAGAGGTGGCTCAGTTGGAATATTCATACCATGTTGGCAGCAGTGTAAATTGTAAACTGGAATGATCATCCTGGAAAATTATTTGACAGTATCTACTAAACCACCTTATAACCCAATAGTCCCACCCAAGAAGAATGAAGATGTCTACCAAAAGACATATATAAGAATATTCAGAGCAGTTTTATTTATAATAAAAAATAGACGTAATATACAGCACAAGGAATACAGCCAATATTTTAAAATAACTTAATGGAGTATAATCTATAAAAACATCAAATCACAACGTTGTACACCTGAAACTAATATAACATTGTAAATCAACTATACTTAAGTAAGAAATAAAATAAATGCTTAAAACAACCTAAATGTCAACAACAGCAGATGGGATAAACAAGTATCAGTTCAGTTGCTCAGTCGTGTCTGACTCTTTGCAATCCCATGGACTGCAGCACGCCAGGCCTCCCTGTCCCATCACCAACTCCTGGAGTTTACTCAAACTCATGTCCATTGAGTGAGTAATGCTGCCCAAACATCTCATCCTCTGTCGTCCCCTCTCTTCCTGCCTTCAAACTTTCCCAGCATCAAGGGTCTTTTCAAATGAGTCAGTTCTTTGCATCAGCTGGCCAAAGTACTGGAGCTTCAGCATCAGTCCTTCCAATGAATATTCAGGATTGATTTCCTTTAGGATGAGCTGGTTGGATCTCCTTGTAGTTCAAGGGACTCTCAAGAGTCTTCTCCAACACCACAGTTCAAAATCGTCATTTCTTCAGTGCTCAGCTTTCTTTATAGTCCAACTCTCACATCCATACATGACTACTGGAAAAACCATAGCTTTGGCTAGACAGACCTTTGTCGGCAAAGTAGTGTCTCTGCTTTTTAATATGCTGGCTAGTTTATATATTCACATGATTTATTACACAATAAAACAAACTACTAATATGCATGGGAACATGGAATAATTTCATAGATATGATGAGGAGAGAAGACACCAAACACAGTATATAGAAGTCCACATATATATTACTACAAGGACTGGCAGGACTGTGGTCAAATTGAGGGGATGTAATCAGGAGGTGCACAAGGGTCTGTGGTAGACAGGGAATATCTTATGTCTTTATTTGAATGGTGATTACATGACTGAATACATTTTTTTTCTTTTTTTTTCTTGCAGTTTTTTTTTACTTATAAAATACACATAGCATAAAATTTACCATCTTAACCATTTTAAGTCTACAGTTCAGTGGCATTAAGCACATTCACGGTAGTGCAACAATCATCACCATCCATTTCCTAAACATTTTTCATTTTTCCCAAATTGAAATTACATACTTCTTCAATAATAACTCCCCATAACCCTACATTGTAGGCCATGGCAACTATCATTCTACTCAGTTTCTGAGAAGTGGACTATTCTAGGTATCTCATATAGGCAGAACCATATGGTATTTGCCCTTTTGTGACTGCCTTATTTCACTGAGCACAGTAGTCATGTATGCATGTAAGAGCTGAACCGTAACAGAAGACTGAGTGCCAAAGAACTGATGCTTTTGAACTGTGACTTTGGAGAAGACTCTTGAGAGTCCCTTGGACTATAAGGAGATCCAATCAGTCCATCTCAAAGAAAATCAATCCTGAATTTTCACTGGCAGGACTGATGGTGAGGTTGAAGCTCCAATACTTTGACCACCTGATGTGAAAAGCTGACTCACTTGAAAAGACCCAGATTCTGGGAAAGACTGAAGGCAAGGGGAGAAGAAGACAACAGAGGACAAGATGGTTGGATGGCATCACCAACTCAATCAACATGAGTTTGAGCAGCTCCAGGAGATGAAAGACGGAAACATGGCATGCTACAATCCACGGGGTCGTAAAGAGTCGGACACGACTGAATGACTGAACAGCAACGAACAACTTCACAGTCCACCCACAATGTAGGTTGCGTTAGACCTTCCCTACTTTTTAAGGTTCAATAATATTTCATTATATGGATATACCACATTAGCTTATTCATTTACCTGTCTATAGACACTTGCACTGCTTGTATCTTTTGGCTATTGTGACTAATGTCTCCTGAAAGAGCCTCTGGCTGGACTTAAATGCCTTCTTGGGCTGTCCATGTTTTCCTGGTGGGGGGTAGGGAGAAGGACACCAATTATTGCTTTTGTTAGTGCTTTGGTTACAAATGTGTGTAGATATTTAACATTCCCAATTTTATTCAGTTACATAGATTTCTATTTAAATAGTGATTTAACTAGTCCTATTTTTCCCTTAAGTTCCTAATAATCTTAATGCATGATTTTACAGAATACCATTTTCAAGACTTCATATATTTCATTATAATACTTAAAATATATGTTAACATTTATTTAGAATATCTTTACCAAGTGCCTATCATGTTCTAGGCAATGTTTCTGTTTACTGAAACTACAACAGTAAACAAAACAGACCCAAAAGAGTCTCCCACCTTTCTAGAGCCTAGATATGTAAAAATATCTATGTAAAAATAGATATTTTAATGGGACAGTTGGTAGAGACATTCATGTGTTTATTTTTAACAGTTCTCCCGCTGCACTATCAACTCCATGGGGGCAAGTCTATCCTCTATTGAGACCCAAGCACAGTGCTATACACACAAAAGGTGCTTCTGCCACCGTTTAGAAACTTGGAAGGCACTTTCAGCCAATCTTCAATTTTACAAAGAAAAAAGATGGCTTGAGACATGACAATAGCCTCCCAAATCACACTGTTAGTGAGTATCAAGCTGAATGAAATTGAGATCTCCAGGTTCCCCTCTAGGACTTTTCAAGTACAAAGCAAACTGTAAGAACTAAGGACATTAGAACTGATTCAAATTTATTATTTTTAATGGCTGAGTAATACTCCACTGTGTATAAGTACCACAGCTTTCTTATCCATTCATCTGCTGATGGACATCTAGGTTGTTTCCATGTCCTGGCTATTATAAACAGTGCTGCAATGAACATTGGGGTACATGTGTCTCTTTCATTTCTGGTTTCCTCGGTGTATATACCCAGCAGTGGGACTGCTGGGATGCTTGGGGCTGGTGCACAGGGATGATCCAGAGAGATGATATGGGGTGGGAGGTGGGAGGGGGATTCAGGATTGGGAGCTCGTATACACCTGTTGCAGATTCATGTCAATGTATGGCAAAACCAATACAGTATTGTAAAGTAGAATAAAGTAAAAATAAAATTTAAAAATAAAAAAATAAAAAAGAATATAAAACTAAAAAATAATAAAAAAATAAATCAGTGAAGCAAAGTATGCACTGCAAGGTATAAACTTTTTTAGCTTGCAAAGAACAAAACTGTCCAAAAAAAAAAAAAAAAGGAACTAAGGACACTTGTGTGCAACTGTTGTTTAGTAGCTTAGCTGTGTTTGACTCTTTGCAACCCCATGGACTGTAGCCCGCCAGGCTCCTCTGTCCATGGGATTCTCCAGGCAAGAACACTGGAGTGGGTTGCCATTTCCTCCTTGAGGGGATCATCCCAACCCAGGGATCAAATCAGCATCTCCTGCATTGCAGGTGGATTCTTTATCACTGCACCACTTGAGAAATACAATACTTTAGTACAAAGTCTGAAGGGTTTACATCTTTGTTCAGAGATTCATCTAAGAAAAACTAAAAAGCAATAACTAGCTAAAACAATCAAAGAAGATGTGACAGTCCTTGCCAATTTTTCCAGAGGGTTTCTAGTCATTTATAATGCTTGCTAATAACTTAAGTAGAACACATAACATTGATTGAGACATCTCCAATGATAAACAGAAAATGAGAATAAGCTCCAGTGCTTTGAAATAGTGTTCATCACACTGCTTCTGCTATTGCGTCGCTTCAGTCATGTCTGACTCTGTGAGACCCCATAGACGGCTACTAACCCTTGTATTTGTACAATAACTTCAGAGACTTTCCAGGTGGAGCTAGTGGTAAGGACAATGCCTGCAATGCAGGAGACTTAAGAGAGGCAGGTTTGATCCCTAGGTCAGGAAGATCCTCTGGAAAAGGCAATCTACTCCAGAATTCCATGGAAAGAGGAACGTGGCATGCTACAGTCCATGGGGTCACAGAGTCTTACATGACTGAAGATATAGTGAATTCATGAACACTATTTGAAAGTGTGATAAAGACCATTTCAAACCCAGTACTGAGGCAAGTCAGCATTTATATATTATTATAGTAAGGTGCTTTTAAATTTTTTCAAATTATTATAGAGTAGTAGAATATTTCCTTGGGATCCTTGAATTTAAAGTCATTAAGCAGGAAAAAAAAAGAGCTTCATAAATTATGCATGCCAGAATTATATATTTCAGAAAATATTATCTTCTTCACAGAACTAACTATACTTAATATTTGTGTTTTTTAACCATTTTATTGTTAACATAGGAATAGAAAGGTAAACTAAAGTTTGTGTCATAAAATTCAAGTAATACTAAACGGCTTCATATGTTCTTTGCCATTCCTCCCAGCATTTCCAAGATATGTACTACCTCTCATATAGATTATTATAATAGCTTTTAGGCATATTTCACCCAAGTGAAAATAATAAAATTAAAAGTAAGGTAATAACAACATGTGTCATGTGTTAAGGAAAGCACATGCCATGTGCTTTGTTTACCGTCTCTTGATCCTCACAGTAACTCTAAAAAGTAGAAACTATTATTATCCTCATTTTATAGATGTAGAAACTGAGGCTTAAGCATACTCAAATCACTTGGAATTCAAAACAGGAAAGTGCAATCCCAGGGTTCATGTCGTTAACACTCTTCTATATACATATTTACTGCTTCTACTCTAAATTCAAATGTAGCTCTCTCAAGCACAGTGCCTCAATACCTTGCATGACTCCTTGTATACGAAGAAAAAATTATTTCACTCAGCATTCAAAGCCCTTCCTGTCCTAACCCCAAATCTATCTTCAAAACCTGTCTCTCACACTTCAATCACTGAACTGAACATTTTTTTGTCCTAATATATAACAGATTTCCCAAACCCTTCACCTGTGTGCATACTCTTCTCTTAGGAATGCCCCACCAATTCATCTCTTTCTGTCAAAAACTAACCCATTAGCCAAGACCTATCTACAAGCTGCCACCTTGTGGCATTCCTTTAACCAACTAGGCACATGGTATATATATTGCAAGTCTGATCAGAATATTCAAGCACAAGGCAGCCAATCAGAACTCCATGAGAGTCCAATACGCAATACATTACAAAGTAAAGTGGTTGAACCGGAGGCAATTATGTATGGGTTACAGTTAGGACACATTTATCTGCATTAACATATTTCTCTATGTGAGTCACAGAAAAATAGGCCAGGTCTGACAGGTTGAATTTTAGCAGTCAATTGCCACCATTAGCTGTTCTCTTAAAAAATACAGAATGCTTAAATAAGAAGGGAAACTCATTCTAAAAAAACTTATCTCTTCGGTTGCCAAATCAAGCAGGGTCTCTCTCAGGGAGTTTCTCTTAACAATCTAGAATTTCTCTCTTTTTATCTTTCAGAAAGCATCCACCTGTACTCCAAAGGCCTCCATTCCAGAGGAGCTATGTGCATGTTTCACCTCTGTTGATGCCGAGGACTTTGTCCATGTGCATGATTCCACTGAGCACAAGCAGAGATAACATACCACTCAATGAACAGTCCAAAGAAAAAAGTGAAAGTGAAATGGCCAGGGCCACGATATGGCTCTGCCATCCTTTATCACATCACAAAGAGAACCATACCCAACACCAGTAAGTGCTTGCAACCATCCTTTACACTGCGGAATTTGAAAGTACGTGGAAAGGTATGTACAAAATCAGAATGGAGAGGAGGTCTTTAGGGAAAAAATATAAAGTTGGAGGTCATCAATGAAATTGGAAAGATTGGAAGAAACAAATATACCCTGATAACCTTGCTGCCTGACAATGAGAGGCGGTCATCTGAAGACACACCGTGGTGGTAAGTGCTGCTTCTCTGAAACGCAGGGCTCACAGGCCTTACTTTGGCAGCTGCCTTCAGTTTGAAACCTGGCTGACCAGGTATGTGACCTTAGGAAACTTACTTCTTGACCTTCAATTCTCTCATCTATAAAATAAAAATAGTACATCTCCCAGTGATCTTGGAATTAAGACAACACTTGGAAAGCACAGTGCATGCCACAGAGTAAATGCCAGTAAGTTATGGATGCTGCTGTTATCGTTTGATATTTATTACCTGAAGGTATTAAAACAAAGACTTATCTGTCTAAAATTGTGCTGCCAATACATTTGGTGACTATGGAAATGCTCTATAGTTGGTTGTGCTGTCTACTACAATAGTTACTGGCCTCATGTAGCTCTTCAATACCAGAAATATGGCTAGTCCAATGGAGAAACTGAATTCTTAATTTTTCTTAACTTTAATTAATTCAAATGTAAACAGTCTCATATGGATACTGTATACTATATTGAATAGCATGCATTTAGAATAATTAAAATACTACTTTCATTTGAAGGGAGAAGATCTAGCCTAATGGCTGTAAAATCCCAGCTGGTAGGCCACTACCAATCAGTCATCAAGTTTTCAATAGTGCATAACAAAAGAAACCAAAAAAGTTAAGTTTTTTTAAATTTTTCATAAAGCTAAATGCATTTCGTTTACAGGACTATGGCTGGCTCAGCGGTGAAGAATCCACCTACAATGCAGGAGACGTGGGTTCGATCCTTGGGTTAGGGAGATTCCCTGGAGATGGAAACAACTTACTCCAATATTCTTGCTTTGAGAATCCCAATCCATGAGATTACAAAACAGTCAGACATGACTGGGTAACTAAGCAACAACAACAGTCCCTCTTTCTGAAACTGGATGCTCACTTTAAATTCTTAAGAAATTTCATCATTCCTTCAACAATTTTAACTCCTCTCTATATGTCACGTATTATCCAGGGGATACATTAAAGTAAATAAAACATTTTTCTGCTTCATGAAGTTTACATTCTACTGGAAGAAGACAGACAATAAACACACACACAGAAGTCTACAAGGAAAAATAAAGCATGAAAAGACAATAGAGACTACAACAGGGGGCGGGAAAGGATCAAGGAAGCACTTTCTCATGCTACAGCACTTGAGTAAATACCCAAAGGAGGTGAAGGAGTTAGCCATGCACTGAAGAAAAAGGATTCCACACCAAAGACACAGTAAATACAAAGGCCCAGAAGCAAAAACAAATGTGACGTATCCAAGAAAGAGTTTAGTATAGTTAAAGTGAGTAAGTAACAGAATATAAGGTTAGGGCATTTACCAGAACCAGATTACACAGCACATGGCTGGACAATATGTGGACTTTTTTGTTTTTAGAAAATTTTCGTCTTGCAATACTTTTGGATTTGTAGAATAATTAAACCTAGTTCAGAGAGCAGATTGCTCAGTTTTCCCAAATAGCAAACATCTCACATAACTATGGACAGTTGTCAAAAGTAGAAAACAGCGTTAGTACAATAGAATTAAACTCCAGATTTTATTCATGTTTCACCACTTCTCCACTACTGTCTTTTTCTGTCCAGGATCCAATCCAGGACAGCACACTGCATTGAGATGTGTCTCCTTAGTCCCTCCTGCCCTGTGACAGATTCTCGGTCCTTCCTTGTTTGTCATGCCCTTGCAGTGTAAAGAATACTGATCAGGTATTTTGTAGATTATCCCTCAAAATGAGTTTCTCTGATGTTCTCCTTGTGTTTAGTCTAGAGTTATGGGTTTGGGGGAAAATACCACAGAGATGAAGTGCCCTTGTCAGCACATTCTATCAGGTGATGATATGATATCCACATGATTTATTACTGGTGAAGGACTCTTGGCTTTTATTCTAAATGAGATGGGAGCCACAAGAGAGTTCTAAGCAAAGGAGGGACATAGCCTCATTTTTAAAAAGACCATTCTTGAGCTATGTTGAGAACAGTTTGTAAGAGGCAAGAAACATGGAAAGCAATCAGGACGTTATCAATGATTTGGGTGAGAGATGATCATGCTGGCTTAGGCTAGGACTATGGCAGCTGAGGTGGTTAAGGAAAAAAAGGAAAGAAAGGTTGAATTCTAGATTATAACAAAAGGAGAACCACTAAATTTGCACATGAGGATGTAAGATGTAAGAGAGAGGCCAAGGTAATGGAAAGATTTCTGTCTTGACCATCAGGTGGGAAACACTGAAAGAAGACCAAGGGGATGGGAGACATTACGAATCTAGGTTGCACTTATTGTATTTACAATGCCTGTGAGATATATAAGCAGAGAGGTGGAGTAGCAATTGAACAGATGATTTAGAATTCAAATGTGATGCTGAGGTCAAAGATATAAATTTGAGAATCATCAATAAACAGATGGTATCTAAAGTCATAAACTGAACGAGCTCACCTAGGGACTGAGTATTGAGAAGAGAAAAAGTCTGACATTGAAAACTAGTTCATGATAGCTAGGATTTTATTTTTCAATTTCCTAAGTTGGAAAAATTAAAAGCTGGCAACCCCTATGGCCATCTTCAAAGGTTTGGTGATATATATATAAATAATATGCATGTACTTATTGTACAAAGTCCTGAGAGAGAACCCTAGGTAACATCTCTAGTCCCCTCTACTATCTTCAGTAGATTTTCGAAGATTTTCTTGGAAGGAAGTATTTTTCTTGGACTGGAAATTTATACTTTGGAGAGAAGGAGGTATGATTTTAAGACATGATTCTAATATTTTCCCCCCTATCTTCTTAAGCACTGGTTTTCCAGCTTTAGTGTGAATCAGAATATTAAACTAGAAGACTTGTTAAACATGGATTGATAAGCCCAGCCTCAGAGTTTCTCATTCAGTAGGTCTGGGGTGGGCCAGAAACTCTGAATTCCTACCAAGTTCTTATCTGATACCAATGCCGCTTATCTGAAGACCACATTTTGACAACTAGTGCTCTCAAGAATGTCCTTATGTCAAAGGCATAGCTGAGAAGATTTGTGTGGACGCTAATCTCTTTTATTTACTTCCAGCAGGGCAATGATTGATGGTCAACAGTGCCTGCAAGATTTTACCATATGATTTGCAAATCCAGCCCTAGATATTTACTGTGTGAATCATTTTCCAACCATCCAGAACTTCCAGGAATTCATGGACACCAAACCACACACTTCTGAAAGCCTTCCCTAAAAGGAAAGCTTAAGAGAAGCCCAGAGGATATGAAGTAAAGACACTCAAAAATAAATTCAACAATTACTTCATAGCAACACTGTCAAACTTTGATATAACCAAAGGCCATATGAAATCAGCTACAGCAAAACCTAAGTAATTCAGAAAAAAGACAGCCCAGCCAAACTGTGGGAAAAAAATTTCTAATAAATCTTACTACTCCTTTTAAAAACTATACCACAATTGAGGGCTAATAAGAAAAAGAAAGTTCAGTTAAAATTGTTCTACATTGTTAAATACTACATTATTTTTTATTTTATATTTTCATTATATATTTCATTATTTTCATGATTAAGTATTAAATTTTCATTATTTTCTACATTATTAATTGTTCTAAATTATTAAATATAAATTATTCTACAATATAAATAAAAATTCAGAATTATGTCATCTATTCAGCCAAGTTTGCATTCATAATTTAATGAAGTAAATATTTAGTGAAAGCATATTCTGGACAAGGCACTGTTGTAATAAACTATATCATCCACTTATCCCCTGACACAGTGATGTCTATGGCATGAGCTGCTCAGTGTTGTAACAGAAATATATGTATCATACTAAACACAGAGGTAAAACAGACCATTACACAGGGGAAATCAGTCCTACGAAGGACTTATAAGAATGGAAGGGCATCCCAGGTAGAAATACAGAAGATACCAAGTTTCAGAAACAGAAAACAGTGCAGGGAATTTGGGGGGAAGGCTGTAAAAAGTGTCAAAAGTAGAAGATGCCCTTGGGAGTATAGCAAAGGGTGAGGCTATTAAAGTGGGAGGGAGACCCCCAAAGGCAACCGATAAGAATGTAGCCTTCACAGCACTTTTAACAAGAAGTAAATGGACAAAGCTTTACTCTATACAGGAAACAGGGCATCCCTGTCAGAACGCAGAATTTAGGCATAAAGAGAGTAATACCAATGTCAAGTATGAAAACTTTCCTGAGGTTTACAGAATATGATAGAAAGGGTAACGACAGAAATCATACATTAGATTGCAAATATTCTTACTTGTTCCTCATAACCAAGTACTAGGCAGGACTGGGGGAATTATCCCTAGTTGAGGCTTTAAGTGCTGCCTTAACAAAGGATTCTAATACAGCAAACTCTATTGATAATCACTGTCAGAAAACAACAAACTGCTTAATATTCTCTAATGAGAGACCGTGGACTGCAAGGAGATCAAACCAGTCAATCCTAAAGGAAATCAACCCTGAATATTCATTGGAAGGACTATTGCTGAAGCTCCAATACTTGGACACCTGATGCAAAGAGCTGACTCACTGGAAAAGACACTGATGTTGGGAAAAACTGAAGGCAAAATGAGTAGGGGTGACAGAGGATGAGATGGTTAGATAGCATCACCGACTCAAATCAACATGAATCTGAACAAACTCCAGGAGATAGTGGAGGACAGAAGAGACCAGCATGCTACAGTCCATGAGTTTGCAAAGAGTTGGACACGACTTAGGGACTGAATAAGAGTAATTAGTAGGAATGCAATAAAAACTTAAACAGAAGCTGAAGAAATTGCAGTTCGAGTCCAGGCAAATCCGAGTGTCAAGTTCTATGGTACGTGCCTTTGTTTCCACTTGAGTTGGCTTGCACAGGGTATCTCTTCAGAGGTAAGATCCACGGATTCTGTTATAGCAGGACAAAGGAGCCGGTTGTAGTGGAAAACATCAAGCTTACTTACAGAGGCCAACATACAAAGCAATTGGACCTGTTTGAAAGTATTTATTTAAAAATTTTATTCCAGTAAGAAATGAGCATCAAGGGCCAAGAGAAAAAGAAAGTACATTCTAACATGGTTCTCAAGGGGCCATCTTCACAGTTACCACGTGGCCCAGGCGACTACTCTCTTATTCACTTTGAGACTACAACAATTTCCTATGTCCAGTACGCTGGGGACAGTCAGAGTAAAGATTGACCTGGTAAGTATTAAAGCACCTCCTCTCGCTCTCAGAAATATCCCAGTTTGAATGATGTGTGGTCACTCTTCTTCTCATTTATTCTCACCTAACTTCAAACCCTCTCCACATCACAGGCAAAATGATACTTGCTACAATGCTCAATTCCTTCCCAGCCAAACCTTTCTTTTGCATCCATTGTGTTGTCATCCAAGGCCCGCCCTGCTAGGCTCATTCCAGCACCTTCCCTTCTATCCCCCCAGAATGCTTTAGTTCCTCAGGGATGCTGGAGACTTCGCCTTGGGCTCTCACACATGCTGTTCCTGCTATCATAAATGCTCTTCCCCATCAACTCCCTTTCCCTGTAATTCTCAATCAGCATGTGGAGCTCAACTCTAAAACCACTTCCTCAGGAAAGCCCTCCTTGACTACTACTTCAGACTGTGCGTTTGCCCTTCTACTTAAAACGCCTCATGTGCAACTAAATACTTGTGTGTGTAGTTGTTTAATGTCTGTCTTCACAGTACACAGCTCTCTCAGAGCAGGAAGTGTGATGGGGTTTGCTCACCACTGAATCCCCAGTGGCTAGAAGAATGTCCTCCTCATAGCAGGTGCTCAACTTTACTAAATAAATGAATCCACTTATCTGACAACATGTGGAAAATAAAGTCCTCCTTTGTAAACTGACATCATTTCTTTCAATGGTTTAGTGCTGAATGATTTCCCACTGATGTGCTTACAAATCATCACAAACTTAATGGCTTAAAACAACACAAATCTTCTATCTTATAGTTCTAGAGATAAGAAGTCCCAAATAGATCTCAGAGATTATAAGAAAGGTGTCAGCAGGATTTCTGGAGGCTCTAGGGGAGACTCCTCGCCTCTGCCTTTTCAAGCATTTAGAGGCCGCCTGCATTCATTGGCTCCTGGGCACATTTCATCTCCAAAGCCAGTAATCACGTTACTCTAATACCCTCCTCTATCATCACATCTCTTCTGAGTCTAACTCTCTTGCCTCTCTCTGTCACGTACCAAGATTTTTGTGATTACCTTGGTGTTGGAGAAGATTCTTGAGAGTCCCCTGGACTGCAAGGAGGTACAACCAGTTCATCCTAAAGGAGATCAGTCCTGGCTGTTCATTGGAAGGACTGATGCTAAAACTGAAACTCCAATACTTTGGCCACCCCATGCGAAGAGTTGACTCATTGGAAAAGACTCTGATGCTGGGAGGGATTGGGGGCAGGAGGAGAAGGGGACAGAAGATGAGATGGTTGGATAGTATCACCGACTCAATGGACATGAGTCTGATTAAACTCGAGGAGTTGGTGATGGACAGGGAGGCCTGGTGTGCTGCACTTCATGGGGTTGCAAAGAGTCGGACCTGACTGAGCAACTGAACTGAACTAGGCTTACCTAGATAATCCAGGATAATCACCCTATCTCGAAATCCTTAATTCAGAGACATCTGCAAGACCCTTTTGCCATGTAAAAACAACACTCTTACAAGTATCAGTGGATTAGATTGTCCACATCTTTGTTGGGAGGCATTATTTTGCCTACAAATGGTTTTAAATGCACTTCTTTCCCTATAAGAATACTAACAACAGCATCAACAGAAATTAGGATCTATTTCAGTTCTGTATCTTAGAAAATTACTGTGAAAACTCACCTATAGACAAGGCAAGGAGTAACAGCATAAAAATAAATACTTTCATTCTTTTGTCGGAATAACTACTCATGTACTGAACATCTCAGATGATCTGCTCTATTCAAAGCAACTGTCCTAATAGCCAAGTGTGATTTAGAGTAAAATGGCACACACAACTGAAGAAGATACTTTACTGTGAGCGGGTTTACACACACACACACACACACACACACACACACACACACACACACACACTCAGTTGGGTAATTGGAGGGCAGAGAATTTAATTCAGTTAAATATCGTAAGTTTTATACCAACACACCAAAAATGTAATTCCATGAAATAGATTATAACTGACATCAAAGGTCTTGACACACAGCTCTTAATTTTTAGACTATAAACCTTGGAATTTCTAGGATATTCTGGTGGTTTAGTGCATTAAGACAGACTGATTTCTGTTGGGATACAGGTACTATGACAAGAAGCAGCAGCATTTTTCCCCATTGTCTTGAAACAATTGATTCTTCTTGATCTTCTTTGGAGTTTACAGTGAAACAACTGCTTTCACAAAGTCTTTTCTGTCCAAAACCCTTCAGTGTATGCCACCTCTCTCTTTTCTCAGGGAACCAAGCAGATTCAAGACCACACATTGCGTTCTTGTAAGATCTGGTCTCTTTCCTTAAACCTATCGTGTAGTGAGTTATATCCAGAAGAGTTTCTTCCATCCAGGCATCTGCTTATCCATGAAGAAAAGCAAGCTGGATTTCATTCAAAAGTTAAATTTCCTGACTCTTAGTACTTACATATGGCTTTCTCTCACCTCTTATTTATTTTTACCTTATACACTCAAGAAATATCACTTTGTATCTACTCAATACCAAACTGAGTATTGAGTTGTAATAGTGAACAAGACTACTGAGCAAGAGAGTTCCAGAAAAACATCTATTTCTGCTTTATTGACTATGCCAAAGCCTTTGACTGTGTGGATCAAAATAAACTGTGGAAAATTCTTCAAGAGATGGGAATACCAGACCACCTGACCTGCCTCTTGAGAAATCTGTATGCAGGTCAGGAAGCAACAGTTAGAACTGGACATGGAACAACAGGCTGGTTCCAAATAGGAAAAGAAGTACGTCAAGGCTGTATATTGTCACCCTGCTTATTTAACTTATATGCAGAGTACATCATGAGAAATGCTAGACTGGAAGAAACACAAGCTGGAATCAAGATTGCCAGGAGAAATATCAATAACCTCAGATATGCAGATGACACCACCCTTATGGCAGAAAGTGAAGAAGAACTAAAAAGCCTCTTGATGAAAGTGAAAGTGGAGAGTGAAAAAGTTGACTTAAAGCTCAACATTCAGAAAATTAAGATCATGGCATCCGGTCCCATCACTTCATGGGAAATCGATGGGGAAACAGTGGAAACAGTGTCAGACTTTATTTTGGGGGACTCCAAAATCACTGCAGATGGTGATTGCAGCCATGAAATTAAAAGAAGCTTACTCCTTGGAAGAAAAGTTATGACCAACCTAGATAGCATATTCAAAAGCAGAGACATTACTTTGCCGACTAAGGTCCGTCTAGTCAAGGCTATGGTTTTTCCTGTGGTCATGTATGGATGTGAGAGTTGGACTATGAAGCAGGCTAAGTGCCAAAGAATTGATGCTTTTGAACTGTAGTGTTGGAAAAGACTCTTGAGAGTCCCTTGGACTGCAAGGAGATCCAACCAATTTATTCTGAAGGAGATCAGCCCTGGGATTTCTTTGGAAGGAATGATGCTTTCCTTGGAAGAAAAGTTATGACCAACCTAGATAGCATATTCAAAAGCAGAGACATTACTTTGCCGACTAAGGTCCGTCTAGTCAAGGCTATGGTTTTTCCTGTGGTCATGTATGGATGTGAGAGTTGGACTATGAAGCAGGCTAAGTGCCAAAGAATTGATGCTTTTGAACTGTAGTGTTGGAAAAGACTCTTGAGAGTCCCTTGGACTGCAAGGAGATCCAACCAATTTATTCTGAAGGAGATCAGCCCTGGGATTTCTTTGGAAGGAATGATGCTAAAGCTGAAACTCCAATACTTTGGCCACCTCATGCAAAGAGTTGATTCATTGGAAAAGACTCTGAGGCTGGGAAGGATAGGGGGCAGGAGGAGAAGAGGACGACAGAGGATGAGATGGCTGGATGGCATTACCGACTCGATGGACGTGAGTCTGAGTGAACTCCAGGAGTTGGTGATGGACAGGGAAGCCTGGCGTGCTGCGATTCATGGGGTCACAGAGAGTCAGACACAACTGAGTGACTGAACTGAACTGAGTGAACAAGACAGGCATGGCTTCTCTCTGCATGGAGCTTACATTCTATTGGAGAAATGTAATTAAATAATTATATTAGCAATTCTAGTAATGATACCTGCTATAAAGGAAAGACAGTAGAAGTCACAAAATGGCTGCTGCTGCTAAGTCGCTTCAGTCTTGTCCGACTCTGTGTGACCCCATAGACAGCAGCTCACCAGGCTCCCCCGTCCCTAGGATTCTCCAGGCAAAAACACTGGAGTGGGTTGTCATTTCCTACTCTAATGCATGAAAGTGAAAAGTGAAAGTGAAGTCGCTCAGTCGAGTCCGACTCTTAGCAACCCCATGGACTGCAGCCTACCAGGCTCCTCCATCCATGGGATTTTCCAGGCAAGAGTACTGGAGTGGGGTGCCATTGCCTTCTCCACTAAATGGCTACACCTGGGCAAAAACTGAACAAGAATTTCAGATAGTTGCCAACTTAAAAAATAATAATACTAATAAGGAAATTTCACAGTAAAACAAGGATTTTCTGCTACTCTTAAAAACTGGCTAGAACTGAGGAACAGCTGTCCTTTTTTGATATGGAACATAGTTTCTGGGTTTTCTGTATTCCTCAGCACTCCTTTATGCCTCCCTGGCTCTGAGCCCAAGTTCTATCATCATTTGTCATATTTATGCTGCTATTCCTTTCTACTGATCTGAGCTACTAGCCATATATGATTATATAAATATAACTTTTAATTAATTAAAATGTAAATAGCAACTAATCATTTAGGTCCACAGTTACAGTAGCCACATTAAGTGCTCAGTAGCCACATGTTGCTAGTAGCTATCATCATAAACTAGGCAGATATAGAACAGTTCCATCATCATAGAAGGTTCTGCCATCAACAGTCCCTTTCACTCTTTACATCACATACTTACCTCCTACAGACATACCAGTTTGCATGGCCTGCTATAAGATGATATGAAACTGCTTGAAAAGGAGAATCAAAGTGAATCTGGGAATTCAAGGAAGACTCCCCTGTGGAAGGAACCACAAAGCTGGGATCTGAAAGACAACTGGTGCTACCAACTAATGTGCCAGTATTTGCTGATTAAAGATAGTTGGAGATAAAGTAATCTAGGTAGGAAGAACAAAGGATAAAAGAATATAAAGTGGAATTTATCCTTATGGAAATCTTTCCTGATGATCTCGTTCATTAATATCTCCTTACTAAAAATAATCCTTGGTTAATTAGCACATATTACAGTAGTAAAGGGCTACTACAGGTAAAGCTTCACACTTTTTTTTCAAGTATCACTTAAGAAGCCATCTCCTTTTAAAGGGCACATACCCAGATAACCAACTTTTCTTCCTCTCTGTTTCAGGATGATAATTTCCAATCCTGAGACTATTAAGTCTCTAAGTGTGAAGGCCATCTGCTGAGCAGAGTGTTTCCATGGGAACAGCAAATGCTCTTGCATGGATTCCACTGTAATATTTTTTCTTTATAAAGGACAATGACTTCTCTATGAAGGAAGGAATCCTCTTTTTTTTTTTTTTTTAAGATCTTTCAACCTCTGTTAAAATGGTATGCTTTGGGAGTTGTTTCAGATCCCATGTGCTAAATGCCAAGTTTTTGCTAATAACTTCTCAAGTCCTAGGGCCTATTTTTTTTTTTAAGGCATTTTTTAGACCCCTGGTGGTAAGAATATGGAAGCAAGTCTGATCTTCCCATAGAGGGAGACCTTATTTTCTGGTTCCATGCAACCAAACTCTGAGTAACAACTTTTCCAAAGTTTCATTAGTTTTGTATAAGAATAGAGAGAAATATTGTAAATGACTTAAGTACTACCCTAAAAAGCTCACAGGCCAGAGATACAACACTTGTAAATAAGCATAATCCTTCTAATCAGTGCAAAAACAGACATATGTCACAGGTGCTAAATGAACAACCAATACATGTTGGTAAAAACATCAAGGCGAATCAACACGTAAATTCTACAGGAGAACCATCTCTCATATAGCTCTTCCACTGACCTCTCACAGGACAACCACGTGCAGTTTTTGAGTCAAAAACTAACTCAGCTTGTTACTTTCCAGCCTAAGCCATTCTGCCCACTCCCACATCCTTGAGACCAACAAGAGTTAAGGTTATATTCCCATCAATAGACTCCCAAACTCACAGAATACCTGCGTGTATCTAATGCTACATTTTATATTTCATTGATCTGGATTTTTCCAGCGTCAGTGGAGATCTCCCTCACACCACCAGATGACGGCATCACCCTTCCTGGACTCCACATGTGTTTATTGCAAGAAGAAACAAAAATCCTCCATACTCGAGCCCTTCCAGTTGGCCTATCTAATACTTACTTGTACTTTCATCTTTGCTGTGAAGCAAACTTGTTAAAAAAATTTATTTTTCAGGTGCCACCATGGATAAATCTGTCTTTTGATCAGGGAGAAAGCATACGTGAAATTGGGAAAGGACACATTTTCCTTTTTCTGGGAAGGTTTGGAGGATGTCAGTCACTGTAAAAATCTTTTCTTGGGAATGCCGTCCACATCTGCAAACTGTTCCTGTAAGGTCTATGTAGAAATCCATTTCAGAGCACAGCTTTGCCCCATGATAAGCAATCTTCCCTGAAAAACGCCAGCCTTGGCCTCCTCAGCTGAACTATAAAGTCACGTTGCTTTCTTTTTTTCTATGACAGGACAGAAGGAAGTGATTCACACACCTGAATTCCCTAAGAAATGGAAAATGTCTCACAGAAGAGTGTTTTGATAGCTTTTCTTTCTTTCAAAGTCACGATGTACATGTGAGTTTCAAGGTTTCCTTATTCAGCACACAAAGGAAATTTGAGACGGGATAATGATGATGTGAATAATACATCATTTATATGATTTCTGCCTTTGCATTCTCCCCCTTTCTTTGCACTCTATCAAAAGCAAGTATGTTTCTAAATTATAGGGTAGATTAAACAAATGTATAGTTTCTGAAGAAGATATTACCATGTTTGCGGCACTAGTTAGGTGTGTAATGTTGTCCAACTTTTCATCCTCTCTTACACTTCAATCAGAGGGGCCCTTCTCCTGGGCCACACACTGTAAGGGGTCCTACACAAAACAACACTCAAAATTCAACTTTTTTAGTTTAAATCTCATACGGAAGTTTTGTTTATTTATTTTTTAATTTGATGACTGCCTGAACCAACAAGAGGGTCTTGTTAGTGAAACTTGGCCTCCAGGCAAGAGATGTTGAATTGAGAGCACATGGCAGGATGAACCAGTCTCTGCCACTGGGAACCAAGAACAAAATGGATGTCTGGATATACTGAACTGAATCTCCTGGATAACTCTGTTCCCTCCCTTCCTCTGCTGGGAGGATATGGTCTGAAAAGCACTTAGAACCGCTGGAAATCCTGCATCAGACAAGTGGGGCTTGGAGATAGAGAATCAGCCCACTCCACCTCCTACCATGTCCAGCTCCAGCTGAGCCATGCCACCATACAGGCTCACAGCCCACAGGGCTGGCCCTGGAGAGACTGAGGCTCCTGCAGTCTCCAGCCACTGTGCTGAAATCCCCAGGAGAAAAGTCAGGCACAGCTTAATTACACCTTTAGCATATTTGGATATTTGGTCTGTGTGGCTCCATTAGCATTTGCCCTGGCTCCACTAATGGTAGGTAGGGCAGCCTGCCTCTGGTTCCCTGTCTAAAAATAAGAGAATTCAATTAACTGCTCTACAGTTTAGACCTGTTCTAAAAAGTCATTATATTTTTCACTTAAGTACTTCAAGGTAAAGCAAGGCAAAAATTGCAATTCAAGGTGTCAGAAATAAATAAGATTTATTTTTCCAGAGTTATTCCAAGAAGAAATCTTTGAATGAATTGCAGCTTCTGGCTTG
Source organism: Madoqua kirkii (assembly GCA_006408675.1). NCBI lineage: Eukaryota > Metazoa > Chordata > Mammalia > Artiodactyla > Bovidae > Madoqua > Madoqua kirkii. The sequence continues at coordinate 1,389 of SJYC01085473.1, read as the reverse complement.
CCCTTTCCTACCTCTCATGCTCTATAAAAAGAATGTCATTAAGTAAAACTGCAGCTTGAAATGCTTTGGGATACACACACACAAAAGTACCACAAATACCACACTGTAAAATTCTCCATGTGGTATAAAAATCATCGTTTCTCTCTCGCTAATGATAAATTGCCAATTAACTTTTAACCACCTTTTTGCACCAAAGACCTTTCTTTTCTAAAATACACAAGAGGAAAAAACATGGAGAGATTATTTCAAGACTCAGCATTCAAATAATATTTGTAAGAGAACAAATAAATGAAAGTTATGTCAAAAGTAACAAAAGACTACAAACACTGAGTTGTGTTTACTATTTTTATTTAGGAACACTGATGCAAAATAATTAGAGATGTCAGTTGTGAAATATTAATCTGAATTTTAATTTCTCTGACTTTTTATGCTAATTACAAAGACATGTGCTTACTATACATGCTGCTTAGCCCATAAGCACAGTATAAGAAACAGCTTTCCCCTTCTGATTAGAGCCATAAATAATGTTTCTATATTATGTCTTATTCCCATATATCATGGAACTGGCTGAAATGTATCTATGGCTACTGTAAATCATAAATACAGTTAAGTGGAACCTCCTCTTTGAATGTAGAAAACAAGTACATAGCAATGAAATCTAGAGTAATACACAATTTGAGTGTGAGTTCCTTCATAGTACATTTTAATTGATTTATATAGACAGGAAAGAGGGGGAACATTAAACCTTTTACAAACTTTCCCAAGCTCTCCTAATTAGACCAGTCCTGCATAAAGAGCTTCATAGTTTTAGAAAATCTGAGAGCAATGAAATAAAAATGAGATAAATTAGAGGAAAACACACATATTCCAACACCTGTTCTCAAATTCTATGCTTCTCACAAAGGGAAAGTTATAGGTAATAGACACAGTTCTGTGACCATGTTCCTCACTAGGCCACAGAATGGTATTTGTGAAATTTTGGTCTATATTTTACCTTTATGAAGGAAATCTGTGAAACAAGCCAAAATCATCAAAGAGCCCAGAAAAAGCCATGCTTGACATGAGAGTTTATTTAACAGAACATTAACTGAGACATGTAAAGTAACCAACCTCTGTCAGAACTTAAGGTATTAGTTTAAAAAAAAGTAAATTTCTAATCTTTATTTAATATGGTCTCAGAATCTTTGTGTCTGGTAGGTTAGTGAATAAATGTGAAGGCAAAAACTAAAATATCTAATGTAAGTAAACTTGTTTTAGATTCTAAGTCAGTTATAAAACACATCTTAATTTATATCTGCAAAGAAAAATCTGTAGTAACACCATCAACTGGGAGATGCATCCCAAACTCAGAGATACTAAATGTGTAAAAAAAAAAAAAAAAAAAAAAAA
>SJYC01085472.1:0-20042 GCA_006408675.1 Madoqua kirkii | reverse complement strand
TACTAAATGTGAAAAAAAAAAAAAAAAAAAAAAAAAAAATCCATCAATACACAGAGAATACTTCCAATTATTAAACTTACAAAAACTAGAATGAGCATTTGTCTATAATAATCACTTGGCAATAATTTGTAAAATATATGAAAACATGAATGACTCTATAAACAACTTTGATAGGAAAGTGGAATGAAGAAAAATTTTATTCAAGTGTTCATAGAGACAAAGAGTCCCCCTTCATCAAGCCTCTCCCCTACTACTCTGGTTCCGCTTTCTCTCCCAGCTCAGAGTTCCTATAATACTGTCAGTAAAAAGCACTCTAGTTTTACATGCATACACATATCCACTTATATACACCCTCACCCACATGCCAGAGCAGGGGTCAACAAACTGTGGCACTGCTGCAACCACACTACAATGGCAGCACTGAACAATTCCAAGAAAATGAGTGACCTGCAGAGCCTGAAACATGTTATCATCAGACCCTTTAAGTAAGAAGTCTGCTGTGCCCTGTGCTAGAGCACAAGACCCTAGGGGGCAGGCGGGGCCGTATTATGAACTGGTCTTCCTCTCCCAGCATAGATTCTGGCACCAAGTACAAAGCAGTTGATGAATGCTTAATGGTAGATTTTAGAAACCTAGGAGTAGCATGCCTTTAAATCAAGCAGAAAGATCTTCTGAAGACTAACCTCCATTTCCAGAGAAGCTTTTTGCCCTACTTTTTATTCTTCCTTATACAAGTTAAGATTTAGTACATAAATCAGTCCCATACTAGTCATGCTCTCTGTGCTACTCCAGATAAGAAGATACCAAATAAAATTCAATGTAGCACCTACCCTCAAGGGGCTAAAAGGCTACTTAGACTCAGTTCAAAGTAAGTACATTGTAGACAGCACACAGAACCTCAAGTTGATGGCAAAGGGGTAGCCCACTGAGTTATCTGAAGAGGACGTGGGTGCTTACTGTGTGCAAAGGCCCTATGGTAGGAAGAATGATGTGCAGCCATGGCTCCTTACCTTGAGCTGCGTACGATACAGGGCAAGGGTATCGTTGTGACTAGAGCTAACAAAAGGCAAATGGAAGAAAAATGCAGTCCTTCAGGGCCCTCAACAGGGAAGAACAGATAGGACTTATGATTGAAGAAAAAATGAGAGAAGAAATAAGTGAAAGTCTTTCAGGTAGATTTTTAAAGAGAATATAATTTCAGTAAGAACATCTTCCATAGCAAGAAAGGAATGGAAGCACAAAGACAGGGACACAACGTGTATAATATTATGTATTCTCCAAATATTTATTGAGTGCCTATTCTGTGCCAGGTGATCTGTCTAGGAGAAAGGCAAATTGTTTTTAGAGGCCAAAAACTGTCTTTAAAGTGGACTTCGTATTATCATCACTCTAGTGTAAACAGAGCACCAGGTAGGTGAGGAAAATAATGGGAAACAAGGCTTAACAGGTAGATTGGGGACCTAATTGTGTCATGGAAGGCTGGGCCAAAGAGGTTGAAGTCTTTTCTAAAGAATATAATATTTTAAAACATATAATTATTATATATATTTAATACATTATAATACAAGATCACTCTTTACACTAATCTTTAAAAGCAATTCTATTCATAGCAGAGTACAGAGCAAAATGTGAATTCAACTCAGCTAAGAAATGTACCACTACTCATTCTCAAGCATTTCAACTTGATCATTTGATCTGTTTTGATATAAACAAAAGGAACCCAGTATATGTTAGTATAGCAGCCAGCACTGCTGGCTATGGAACAGAGGTTATTTCCAAATCACTCTACATTAACTCTTCACATAATTTGCCATCCCTGTATTCAGGTGTGTGTGTATCTCAACAGAATAGATGACATTACTGACAACTAATGTCGAATACTTCTTTGTTGTAGAGGGTTGACCTGTGCCTAGGGTGTTTAGCACCATTCCTGTCCTCTAAGCACTAAATGCCAGCAACACACACACATACACCCCACACTCTGATAAACAAAACTGCATCCAATCATTGCCAAATATCCTCTGGGAAGCAGAATTATCTCCAATTAACTATCACGCTCCACCCATTTTCTATTAATAGTAAAAAAAAAATAACATATTAAGATTTACAAACAGCCACTATTTCAATCATGTCTATAAATTATTACAATTAATTCTCACAATATCCCACTTTTAAAGATGAAGAAATAATCAAAGAAAATAAGGCCACACTGCTAGTAAGTGGTAGAACCATTTATTGAACTTGAATTCACTGATGCCAGACCCTGAGCTCCTGATGGCTGCACGACTTTGCCTTTCTGTAAGCGCACAAAACTGACAGCAGTAGACTGCATACAGCCTCTGCCTTTCTATTCTGTGGTGAGTGCCATGCAGGAGAGAGAGCACACATTCACAGTTGTGTCTGCAAAGCAGAAGCTGTGAATCTTCTGGAGAAGATCAGGAGTAAAACTCAACTACTGAACAACTGTTAGGACCCAGGCATGGATCAATTCCATGACAGAGGTCAGAAACACCCATACAAGTATGACCATTGGATGCCGACAGGCTGAATATGAGCTCTACAAAATTTTGTTTTGCTCAGGCAAGCAGTTGCAAGCACGCATTCATAGAGATCCTGCGAGGTGCAGGGAACCAAAAACAGGCATAAGTACTTGTAGCATCCAGCTACAAAACAACTTCAAGGAAACTTTCACCACATCAAACAGTAATACCTAATTTCAACTAAAAGTGAGGCAGACCCAAGCTGATCATATCATAAATTAGTACTAGAGAATATTTTTCATAGAAACAGTGTTTTGAAAGTAAATAATGAATTAGGTTACTAAAATGCTAGTGTACTAACAGTACTTAAGAAGTTTATTAATAAATGCTTAAGTGACCTGCAATTCATCTATCAGTTTATTTATAATGAATACAGTTTTCTATTATTTTTGAAAGCTGTTTATGCTCTTTAATAGGATAAATGTTTCCCTTACACCCCAGTTTTATCTGTTAATTTGTTATGCAAATCCTATGCAAAGGCAAACTTTTGCCAAGCCCCTAGAAACTGATGCAAATTTTAAATCAATTAATTAAGCTCTACTTGAGAAATAATTGACAACTACTAAATCCTACTAGGAATAAAGGGCAGAGAGAAGAGTTCTCAGCCAGCCTTCCCTGCACAGTAGAATCACCAGGGTCTACTTTCTAGTGAATCTGATTTAATTAATCAGATCTGGGGGTGGAACTTGCATGCATTTTTAAGTTTCAGGGATATGTCTCATGAGCCACAGAAGTGAGAGCAACTGAGTTAAAGGAATGACATTACAAAGGGGGAATCAGAAAACACTGGGCACAGCCCACGCGTGCTGTAGGCTCTTGCACCACAAAGTCTATCAGCTCTCCTACTTCATGACCTTGAGCATCTTACTTCCATTCTGATCTTTGACTTCTTCATCTGTAAAATGAATATGTTCAGAGGAATAAATGAGAAAAGTCATTTAAAGAGCTGTGTGCATGCTCAGGCACTAAGTGTGTCTGACTCTTTGCAACCCCATGGACTATAGCTCACTAGGCTCTTCTGTCTGTGGGATCTCCCAGGCAAGAATGCTGGAGTGGGTTGCCATTTCTTCTCCAGGGCATCCTCCCAACCCAGGAATCGAACTCGCGTCTTCTGCATTGGCAGGAGGGTTCTTAACCACTGAGACATGAGGGAAGCCCAAAAAGCTCAGAACACTCCCTGAAAGTGCTCAATATATTTAGTAGTTATCATATGCTTTCCAGAAAAAGTGAATTGAGTCTTGGTCTTTATAATAAAAATGAATCTATGTTCCTCTGTCTAATAATGTATTAATACCTATCAATTAATTTCTTTAAAAAAGAGAAATTCACAGAATTCAATTATATGCTATATGGATTTCCTGTTTATAAGTAACATGCAAATTAAATATCAAATTTTGTGTTTGCCCTTAGGTGTCTGCTAACCAACAGATGTATTTCTCTTTGCCACTTGAACCTCTGAGGTCTCTGATCTACATTTGACAGCACTCCTATCCTTTCCAACAATTACAGAAACATTTGCACTATCCCCAGCTGCTAAGACAAAGATTTGTTCTCATCTAATTCTTCCTTGCAGTAATTAATTATGCAAACACAATAAAGTAAGTTCCAGGTGGGGTTAAGTTCTTTACAGTATTAGGTATAACACTCTAAAATAATTTATAATGGAAATTCTGAGATGTTCTTCAGTATGGAGCATGTTGGTCCTAGGCACTACGACAGAACATGTGTTCACAAGAGCATACAACTGTATGTATGCAATATGCATACACAGAAAAGGGTTCTGTTCACTTAACTCAAATTTATTCAGAACAGTTTTATGTTATTTATTTTCATGAGTTTTAGACAAGATCTTTTTTAGCACATTACAGAGGCCTGGAGGGGCTTTCTGCATAAAAGACAAAGCCAAGCACTGTTAATGCAAAGTATAGTAACCCAGTGTTTTGAGAAACATGGCCAAACATATTTGAATATGAAGCCATCAGGCAAAGAAATCTTGGTGTCTAGAGCTGAGAAAAAAAATGACAGTTGAGTGCTCGTTATTAGGAAATTTCTTCCTACCTTGTGGCCACTTAGTCCAGCATACCTCAATCATACACACATTCCACAAAACATTTAGGATGTGAATATTTCACATCATTCACGTGGTGGTAAAATGTAAGGCATGAGAGACCAGATCTGCACCTTTGCAGGGCCACTTAACTGTGTAGACACTTCACCTTTCTAACCTTCAATTTGTTCATCAGAAAATGCCATAGAAATAGTATCTATCTTGTTCAGGTTGCTGTGAAGATCAAATGAGTGAATATGTGTAAAATGCTGGGCATAGTCCCTAGAACAATACACTCAATACATATTAAATATGATTAATTTTATCTGATATTTCAATTATAAACCACACTTACAAAATCTGCATCAAATTTCTCAAAAAGGCTAACCAAAGCAGAGTACAATGCACAAACTATGCTAAATAAAACTATGCTAAATCTAAGCTCCAAAAATAAACTAAAAACTAAGGCCCATGCCATGCTGATACTATGAAGGAAAAAGCTAAGAGAAAATGCAAAACGTGAAACAGAAGGTACAGCTGATCTGAAAGTCATGCTAAGAAAATCACAACTCATACAACTTACCTTAAGGAAGTATGAGAATTTTAATGTCCGTGGGGTGCTATTTGGGGTTCAGAAAGAATATTTCACTAGAATAATATCTCAGAGGCCTTACCAACATTTCATCTTCAAAAGATAGCATGAAAGAGCAAGATAAGACTCCACTCAGAAAGTGGGTTCTCACTACCCCTTGCAAATATACACATATTTCAGGTAATTCAGGAAGCTGTACAGGAAGCCTCCTCATTATATTTTTAAAAGCTCCCTTTCCATCATTAAAAAGGCACACATTTCTAATAGGTAAACATCCTTCAGTTGAACAAACTTGAAGCATGACTATTCCTAAGTAAAGTTGCCTTCATTTTCCAAAACTCCTGGGCACACTTAAACCAATGTGTGAAATTCCATGAACTCCAGGCAGTGGGGTGGTAGGCACTGCGGGGGCAGGCAACAGCTAAAGCGCTTGAGCTTACAACAGTGAGACCCAGTGAAAGACAGACTGACAAACCCACAGACCAGCAAAATCTTAAGGCCTAATATAGCAATTTATTTTTAATAAATAGCCAATCACAAATTTACTAGATCATGAAGGTGACTTTAAGAGACCGCTTAATACAGTCTGCCTGGAAAGGGAAACCGTCCGAGGTGCACTGCCATCTGAATGACGAATACTTCAGTGGCCCCTAACAAAATTACATACATGTAGTGGCTAAGGACACTTCTTACCCTTCAGAGAAACTAAAAACATTCTCAACTGCCTCCAGATATCCTGAAAGTCTGACAGTTCACCATTTCAAGTAGATTAAATGTCCAATTGAATTTTATCTGACTAAAGTCCAACTTAAAACATGAAAAAAATAACACATACTGGTATTGTTCAGACACTATTGTTTCTTGGGTTTTGTTTTTTTTTAAGTTAGCTCTAGTGAGAAAAATTCATATACTATTTCAACTTATGCTGATATTTATCCTTACAGTTGACACAACTGCTTTATTTAAATGGCTTGTAAAATGTTACAAGAATGGCCTTAATAACTGATCTTTCCTCTCCAAGAGCCTGGTAAAAGCAATGTCCAAAAACAAACCAGTCAAAAATCAAAAGGAAATCTCATTCAAGGCTGCCATCTAGTGGGGAAGGCAGGTGGCTGTAACACAGCTAAGCAACATTTGGATGGCATGCTTAAAATCCCAGAATGTTGAAGCTTAGGAAAAAACTTAGTTCAGTGTTTTCCAAAATATGTTCCTTGCTAACAGGATTCTGTCATCAAATACATTTAAGACATGCTGGGTGAAATACTGGAAAACACATCTTTACTGCAGAATATTTCACAGCCTAGAATACACTCGCTCGCACTGGGAATCTTCAGAGAGAGATGTGGCATTTTTCACAAGCATTTGATCAAGAAAACTCTTTACTTGTGGATGCCTTTAAACTCCACACAGAGTATTGGAGTTTCACAGAACTATTCTTATGAAATGCTAATCCAGTCCATCTGAGTCACCAAGGAAACCTGCCTCCGAGACATTTTACACATGAGGTCTCCAGCAATGTATATAACTTGTCCTGGTTCCCAGCACTGTCTATAGCCTGTCGAGCCCCAAACCATGGTCTGTCTTTGAAACCTGAGGGGTAAGTAGAAGTGATCTGAGGGTTAGCTCCAAAAATAAACTAAAAACTAAGGCCCATGCCATGCTGATACTATGAAGGAAAAAGCTAAGAGAAAATGCAAAACGTGAAACAGAAGGTAGCAGCTGATCTGAAAGTCATGCTAAGAAAATCACAACTCATACAACTTACCTTAAGGAAGTATGAGAATTTTAATGTCCGTGGGGTGCTATTTGGGGTTCAGAAAGAATATTTCACTAGAATAATATCTCAGAGGCCTTACCAACATTTCATCTTCAAAAGATAGCATGAAAGAGCAAGATAAGACTCCACTCAGAAAGTGGGTTCTCACTACCCCTTGCAAATATACACATATTTCAGGTAATTCAGGAAGCTGTACAGGAAGCCTCCTCATTATATTTTTAAAAGCTCCCTTTCCATCATTAAAAAGGCACACATTTCTAATAGGTAAACATCCTTCAGTTGAACAAACTTGAAGCATGACTATTCCTAAGTAAAGTTGCCTTCATTTTCCAAAACTCCTGGGCACACTTAAACCAATGTGTGAAATTCCATGAACTCCAGGCAGTGGGGTGGTAGGCACTGCGGGGGCAGGCAACAGCTAAAGCGCTTGAGCTTACAACAGTGAGACCCAGTGAAAGACAGACTGACAAACCCACAGACCAGCAAAATCTTAAGGCCTAATATAGCAATTTATTTTTAATAAATAGCCAATCACAAATTTACTAGATCATGAAGGTGACTTTAAGAGACCGCTTAATACAGTCTGCCTGGAAAGGGAAACCGTCCGAGGTGCACTGCCATCTGAATGACGAATACTTCAGTGGCCCCTAACAAAATTACATACATGTAGTGGCTAAGGACACTTCTTACCCTTCAGAGAAACTAAAAACATTCTCAACTGCCTCCAGATATCCTGAAAGTCTGACAGTTCACCATTTCAAGTAGATTAAATGTCCAATTGAATTTTATCTGACTAAAGTCCAACTTAAAACATGAAAAAAATAACACATACTGGTATTGTTCAGACACTATTGTTTCTTGGGTTTTGTTTTTTTTTAAGTTAGCTCTAGTGAGAAAAATTCATATACTATTTCAACTTATGCTGATATTTATCCTTACAGTTGACACAACTGCTTTATTTTAAATGGCTTGTAAAATGTTACAAGAATGGCCTTAATAACTGATCTTTCCTCTCCAAGAGCCTGGTAAAAGCAATGTCCAAAAACAAACCAGTCAAAAATCAAAAGGAAATCTCATTCAAGGCTGCCATCTAGTGGGGAAGGCAGGTGGCTGTAACACAGCTAAGCAACATTTGGATGGCATGCTTAAAATCCCAGAATGTTGAAGCTTAGGAAAAAACTTAGTTCAGTGTTTTCCAAAATATGTTCCTTGCTAACAGGATTCTGTCATCAAATACATTTAAGACATGCTGGGTGAAATACTGGAAAACACATCTTTACTGCAGAATATTTCACAGCCTAGAATACACTCGCTCGCACTGGGAATCTTCAGAGAGAGATGTGGCATTTTTCACAAGCATTTGATCAAGAAAACTCTTTACTTGTGGATGCCTTTAAACTCCACACAGAGTATTGGAGTTTCACAGAACTATTCTTATGAAATGCTAATCCAGTCCATCTGAGTCACCAAGGAAACCTGCCTCCGAGACATTTTACACATGAGGTCTCCAGCAATGTATATAACTTGTCCTGGTTCCCAGCACTGTCTATAGCCTGTCGAGCCCCAAACCATGGTCTGTCTTTGAAACCTGAGGGGTAAGTAGAAGTGATCTGAGGGTGGCGGACTACAGGACACTCTCCCTTACTCCTCTTCTCTGACATTCAGTTCAGTTGATCGGTTGTGTCCAACTCTTTGCGACCCCATGAACCACAGCATGCCAGGCTTCCCTGTCCATCACCAACTCCCGTAGCTTGCTCAAACTCATGCCCATCCAATCGGTGATGCCATCCAACCATCTTATCCTCTGTCTTCCCCTTCTCCTTCCACCTTCATATTTCCCAGCATCAGGGTCTTTTCCAATGAGTCAATACTTCAAATCAAGTGGTCAAAGTATCAGAGCTTCAGCTTCAGCATCAGTCCTTCCAATGAATATTCAGGACTGATTTCCTTTAGGATGGACTGGTTGGATCTCCTTGTAGTCTAAGGGACTCAAGAGTCTTCAACACCACAATTTAAAAGCATCAATTCTCTGACATTAAAATTCTATTATGGAAGGCTTGGAGACTTCATTTGAAGTGCATATTAGGCTGGAAGGATATTCTAGTGCACTTAAATTCTGATTATAAAACTTAAAGGAGTATTCCTCCTTCAAATTCTGATGGTTATTTTTAAATCTGGCTACAGATTGATCTTAATGTTACATATCAACCCAAGTGGGTTCATCTCTATAAATTTTATTATTTTTAAAGTTAGATCTTTGCAGGAACAAATTTCACTATGTAAAATTTATTTCTGATGTCTCCCACACATGTCCCATTTGAGCATATGCCTGAAGGACAACTACAATACCTAGTAGTGATTATACAGATCAAACAATTACAGGCTAAAATAATCAGATCAAAGGAAGACAGGCTTACAGATCTTCCCTATCCCAACTACAGCAAACACTATGTAGAATAGTAACAATAGAATTACAAAAGCAACTTCACACTACTATTACAAATTATCCTGAAAATCTACTACACGTTTTCATTTGGAAATAAATTTTTAATTTCAACAGCAAAAACAAAACAAAACAAAACACTGTAGATGCTGTTTATTTGTATCCCAATGAACCTGTGGAGGACTCACCATACAGCTCACTTGTTCAGGTGATGCAGGGTAAGGGGCCTCAGATCCACATCCTGTATGGACAGCTTGTGCCACTCTCAAGTCTCCTAACACATGACTCAGTGTTCGTCTCTGCTCAACCTTACCAGCTGCTCATTCTAAGGAACTACTTGTTCACAAACTCTGGTTCCACAGCCCACCCCTCCTCTCAAGATTGAAAAATGAAATAATAATAACATAATGGAAATTTTTTTAAAGTAATAAAGTAATTTGCTTGGTATGTTTATAACCATTTTCATAATTATACAGTATTTCATCACTGTTAGTTTCATATTTAGAGATGTTTAAGTTTTATCTTATTTAAAATAGTTTTCCTTTAACTAAAAAAAAAATTTCTTATTTTTAAAAAAGGAGAGAAATTGTTCTCAATACCTTTGGGCACAAATCATTTTCTGTACTAAGAATTATCTCAAAGGATAGATTCCAGAAGTAGAATTACAGAATTCAAAGCCTAAGACTCATTTATACTGACAAGCTTTTTTCCTAATTTACACCCAACATGAGACTTCTCATCCCTTTCTTATGAACAGGAAGCTTGAGAGTGCTCTGTAGGTGCAGATCCCCTCTCAGTGTAGTCCAGGACCAACATGCACAGCAACTGGGAAGCTCTGCAGATACTCATCTCTTTGCATACACACTCAGACCTGAACATAAAGAATACTTACTCTTCCATACACGACATGCAAATTCTGAAGACGCTCAAAACTCAAAACCTGCATGTTTTCAAAAAGGACTTGAGCTTCCGTTAAAACAAAACAAAAAACTCTTAATTAAGACCCCCCCCCCAACTTCAAGATGCTCAGGAAACATTTAACACCTACATATAGGATTGCTGTTTTAATCATATTAACAGAGACCCAAGGGCAAAGTGGAAACCAGATTAAACTACTGTCAGTTAGGTTGGACTAGTAGTTGAAAAACTTAGACTGATACCTAAGTTTGAAACTGACACTGCTTTGCATCAGAGACCTGTTTGTAATTTCTCTTGGAAGGCTGCTACTGCTGCTGCTGCTGCTGCTGCCAAGTTGCTTCAGTCGTGTCCGACTCTGTGCGATCCCATAGACAGCAGCCCACCAGGCTCCTCCATCCCTGGGATTCTTCAGGCAAGAACACTGGAGTGGGTTGCCATTTCCTTCTCCAAGGCATGCATGCATGCTAAGTCGCTTCAGTCATGTCCTAATCTGTGCGACCCTATGGACAGCAGCCCACCAGGCTCCTCTGTCTACATGATTCTCTAGGCAAGAATACTGGAGTGAGTTGCCATTTCCTTCTCTGCTTGGAAGGCTATCCACTTTTATTGTTCTCATAGATTATAGTAACATGATGGGATGTTGTAGAGAGACTCTAAGAGGCATGACTGATCTGAAATACTTTCTTGGCCCCTCATATATTTCACCACACACTATACTCAGCCCAAGAGCTAACTTTCCGCATTTGAGTTCAGTTCACTTCAGTTGCTCAGTCGTGTCCAACTATTTGCCATCCCATGGACTGCAGCCAACCAGGCTCCTCTACCCATGGGATTTTCCAGGCAAGAGTACTAGAGTGGGGTGCTATTGCCTTCTCCGTGTTAGTGTGTGAGATAAGTGCAATTGTGTGGTAGTTTGAGCATTCTTTGGCACTGCCTTTCTTTGGGATTGGAATGAACTTTCCTCAGGAGACCCCAAACGATAAAACGGTTTTTTTTTAACCACTTTTAAAACTCTTTTGCTTTCTGTTTCATTTTTTGACAGGACTCACAAGTATTTCCACAGACTTGGCTATGAGTTAGAATGCATAGCACATTAAGGATAGCTAATTCATCAAGAGGAAAACCTAGCTCTGATTAATTTTGCTTCCCTCATCCTGCTTAGAAAAGGATTCCCAACATACCACTGGTCAGCTGATGCTGCCACACAACTGAGAAATCATTCATTCCTTTAAGTATTTGTTGTACTTATTTTGTGTCATGTTCCATACCAGACTCTGAGAATCCAAAATGAATGCTAAATTAATAATTAGCTTCACCCATATATCAGTTGTGTGATCTTGGCCAAGTAAGCTAATTTCTCTCAGTCCCAGTTTCCTAAACTGAAAATGTGGCATAACAGTGGTATATACCTCACAATAGTAAATAATTGAATATACCTCCCGAATTAAGTGAGATAATGAACATGGTTTCCAATACCCATTAAACACTTGAAAAGTTCAATCACTAATGTGAAAAATTAGAACCATAAATAAAATAATTGATTCTGCTTAAAAACTATCCACGCAATTGTTGAGATAATGTGCAAAATATAACATTATAGGTGATGTACAAAACTATGTTATATCTAACTGAATTTCAATGTAGCCAAAAACTCCTAATTCCAATTCCTAGTGGAGAGTAAAGGTACAGGTGACTTAACCTTGTTAGAACCAGTTAGAAATAACTTGGTCAGCACTAGTTTAACAACAGCCTTTTGAGATTCTCTTCCTTCCCCATCTTCTCATCTACCCCTAACTTCCTGATACTGGGAAAGCAGCCTCTGAGGCATATTTACTATCTGTAGGTCATGCCAAAGTCGCAGGTGCCACCTGACCTCTGCCATCAACTACTGATGACTGTATCCCTGACCATTTACTCCACAAGGCCCACATACTCTGATTCCTCCTTCTCCCTGCCCAGGTCTCCCCAGTCTTCATTCTCAGCATCTGCCACAGCTTCCCTTGAGGGTTCAGGTCCTATCAGCTGCTTTTTCCATACCACACTGGAGCTTGGGTCCCATGTGGCTGGCCTTAGCCACTGCCACTTTATTCAGGAGGTCATTTAAATGTGCACAATCCAGTCTCCCTCAGACTGCCCTGGGAAGCAAGTTCAATTCCCTCACTGCTCTAGATTTGTCCTGAACTGTCCTAGAAGTGTTCTGGATCTGAGGAGGCCATATCTAATTCTCTCTTCCCTCACATGAAATAGGGGAGGGTTCAGGGGTTCTCTTCCCAGGCACTCACTCGTTTTCCAACTTCAAACATATCTCCTTTAAAAAAAAAATGAGCCAATATGCTTAAGTACTTATTGACCTTAAGAAGGGCTTAATTAAGCAGTTTTTGTATCTATAAAATAAGTATAATAATATTCATTCCATGGGACACTTTAAACTTCTGAAATGCAACAAGTGCTACCCATTTTCAACCCCTTCTGAGTTTTCCCTTCTAGATGACCTTCTGGTCATTATAGTCACATGTATAAGTTGTGCTTGTTCTAACTATAAAAATCCACCCTCCCTAACCTAACACCCAAAAACTCATTTGCAAACATATGCCCCTAGTTCCTGCCTACATAAACCAGCAAAACCTTGAGATTCTTTCGGTCTATAATATACATTAATGCTTCCCTAGTGGCTCAGATGGTAAAGCATCTGCCTGCAATGCGGGAGACCCGGGTTCAATCCCTGGGTTGGGAAGATCTCCTAGAGAAGGAAATGGCAACCCACTCCAGTATTCTTACCTGGAGAATTCCATAGATGGAGGACCCTGGCAGGCTACAGTCCATGGAGTCGCAAAGAGTCAGACACAACTGAGTGGCTTCACTTTCACTTTCATACGTTAATGCATCATGGTTTAAACTCTTTATCGGGCATGGCAATTTTAATAACCATGCAGCTTAGGTGACTTATATTTCACTGATTAGTCTCACCCTTACCACTCCAATCCCAAGGATCCGTGTCCCACCCTGAGTAACCCTTAAAACTCACATTTACATTTTCACTTAAGTTTTAAAAATTGAAACACTTGAAGAAATTAGCTAAGAGGTCATTTTCCAAGACATTAGGTTCAAGGTGACTAGTACATTGTTGCCTTAAAAATTAAAACCAAAATTGAGGTCTTGGCACATTTTACTTTTCAGCCAGCCATTTCCTTTTGAGTATGAACTTTACCCTTTGATCAACTCTAGTCATGAAAAGTGAAAGTCACTCAGTCGTGTCCAACTCTTTGCGACCCCATGGACTATACAGTCCATGGAATTCTCTAGGCCAGAATACTGGAGTGGGTAGCCTTTCCCTTCTCCAGGGATCAAACCCAGGTCCCCTGCATTGCAGGCAGATTCTTTGCCAGCTGAGCCACAAGGGAAGCCCAAGAATACTGGACAGGGTAGCCTATCCCTTCTCCAGCAGATCTTCCTGACCCAGGAATCACACTGGAGTCTCTTGCATTACAGGCAGATTCTTTACCAAGTTCGCTAATTTATCAGCTTATCATAGCTTCTTCATAGCTTCTTTTTAAAATCTGATGCAGCACAGAAAGAAGTTTAGCTTCTTTCCCTACATCAATGGAAAATGGACCGCCAGAGATTTAAAAGCCATTTCCAACAAGTCAGTAATTACAGAGGTCCACCTTGGCATCCAAATTCCCATCAGATTTTTTTTTTTTTTAGAGATATCATGTCAATGTAATCACTTCAGCTCACAATGAAGGTGATTAGACATTCTGAGAGAATTTAGTTTCACAGATTAATCCCCGCCTCCTCCCCCAAAAATGGTATCACATAAGGATCACATAAAATTAGTTTTGCCCTTCCTCTCTTCTGTGTAAATAGCTGATATTATGAAAAACAGGGCAGAGTCACAGATTTCCTTATAAAAAGCATTACAACAGATGGCTGAGGATGCAATAGGTACTAGAGGGATAACTTTTGGTTTTAGAGTAACTACGGGGCTTCCTCAGTGTCTCAATGGTAAAGAATCCACCTTCCAATGCAGGAGACATGGGTTAGATCCCTGGTCTGGGAAGATCTTCCCGAAGAAGGAAATGGCAACCCACTCCATATTCTTGCCTGGGAAATTCCATGGACAGAGGAGTCTGGAGGGCTATAGTCCTTGGAGTCACAGAAGAGTCAGACACAGCTTAGCAACTAAACAACAAATGAGTAATTTTTGATATAATAGTCTAGATGCTACTAAGGATGTAAGTTATAATTTTTCATTTATGACATGATATGACACCATAATGACCACCCTATGACAGCAACCAAGCAGAACCCATAACCCTAAGGAGGTACCAAAAAGGGGGGCCCCAAACCTTTATTTGGTCCATGTGGTCATCCCCAGCAAGTCAGACCTGACTGGGCGAAACATGAAAACTGACCCAAGTTGGGCTCTCTCCCAGGTTCCAACTGGATCTATAAAAGGTAAATCTGAGAGCTTTGGGTTTGCTGATTTGATCATACGGACCAAGATAGCACAAGTGAGGCTTGTGCTCAAACAAGCTGGAAACATCCTGGCAGTCCTCAGGCTCCTACCTCCAGCCCTTCCTCAGGGCCAGCGACATGCAGCGCTTGAATTCCACATGCTGCCCTTTTCGTACAGACTCCTTTTCTAATTGTGCTAGCTATGACTTCTTGCAACCAGAGTCTTAACTTCCACATACATTGCCGGCTCAGATTCTCTTTGCATCTTTTTAGGCACCCCTCTCTGTCTTCTCCAGAAAGAAAGCAAATTTGTTCCACCAGTCCGTTTGGTCTGCAACCAGGGAAAGTAAGCTCTATGAGAAAGTTACGGGAGACCCTCAGGAAACCACTCCTCTCCTGTAAGTCCTGGGACTCTCTGCCACTGCCAAACACTTTCTTATGGAAAACAGATGAGAATAACAGACTTTCCATAAAAGTTTAGTGAAAAGCTAACCAAATAAGGAAAAAAAAAAAAAAGATTGAATGAGATGTCACAAAGGGCCCTTAATTTCAGCACCAATTAAAAAAATGGGAGAACATCACCCCCATGCCAGATCCCCAGAATGGCAACCCACAGTGACTCCCAGAGACTTGGCTGCAAGCTTAGACAGCCCCTCTGTCCCGCGCCCTGTAGTTCAGTGAGGCAGGCCAGCTCTAGGGCCAAGCACTGCTCACACAGTTGAGGCATCCTTCTTCCAGGCAAACTGAAACTAGCGGGCCCAGAATTTGGCTCTGGCAGTTAGACTCCAGAGCCTGTTTACTACGCTCTACCTCTTCTCCCTCCGATCTTGTCACATCTCCCCATTCCCTGTCCAGTCCATCCCATACCCCATTCAGATCAATCTTTCATAGGGACAGCTTTACTACTATCAACTTCATGTTCAAATCCAGCAGCGGCATCCTTTCCCAGGCCAGTTGCAGAATGCCACTTTTATTATGTCCCATTCTTTCATAAAACCCTATAGTGGTTTCCTAAAGCTCAACTGCTCACCACTGTCTACCATATCTCAGAAAATCTCTCTTCAGGCCTATTCAGCCTGATGAAAGTCTCTCTCCTTCTTACTCACTCTGTTACAGGTATTCTAAACCTGCGTTGTTCAGTATGGTAGCCACCAGCCAGGAGTGGCCAATTAATTCAGTGCCTTGGTTGCACTAGTTACATTTCAAGTGCTTAAGGTCACATGAGACTATGGCTGCCATATGGCACAGCACAGCTCTAGACTTTGATTCTGACCATGGACCCAGCTCTCTGCTGCCTCCAACTGTTATAAAGCCAATCCTTTTGCCTCCAATACATCTTGTACCTTCCTTCCCAATGCTCTCCCTGAATTCTTTTTAACCCTTCAAGCCTCAGCTTACACACTACTGATCCACAAGAAGCCTTCTTTTTCCCCATGACTAGGTTAAGTAACCCTGTTGAACATTTCCAACCATATCTGATAACTGAAATGATTTAACTACAGGCAATGTGTCTTTTTCCCCTAAAGATTGTCTGTCCTATGAACATTTTTATCTACAGTGCCTAGTGGGCAGTCAATGCAGACTTCCACCTAATAACTTCATTCACACGTACAACACTTTGCAAGAAGGGTAAACCTTACCCATCTTTCATCGTGGACTTCCTCTGATCCTCCCTTCCTCTCCTATTCTCTAGCCAAACTGCACACCCCACTGTCTTCTGGATCAGACCTGTATGTTCCTACCCTTGAGATTTTGCTTGACTGTTTCCTGTCTTGCATCATGTCTGGCACACATTTTGCACTCCGCAAACATGAGGTGGCAAAGAACCACTGGATCTCAAGCAGAGCCAACAACAAGGGATGATCTGTGGAGCTTGGATGACTACCAGGATAGAATGCCAAAAGAGAATTATCTTAATAACAGCAAACTAAAGAAGCTTCTGGGAAATGTGAGGAAGTTCAACATATTTTTTGGCAAAATGATGCTTTTTTAAAAATGGCAGTATGAAGGTCAAACACTGAGTGACATATTGCATCATGGTAGCAGTCAATTTTTTCAGAAACATCTTGCCTGACTGAAAATTGATATTTATGTTTCATTCTTCTGTTCTGTCTAAAAATTAACACAGGGGACTTCCCTGGAGGTCCAGTGATTAAGTCTTTGCCTTCCAATGCAGAGGGTGCAGGTTCAATCCCTGGTTGGAGAGCTAAGATCCCATATCCCTCATGGTTAAAAAACTAAACCAGAAAACAGAAGCAATATTGCAATTGATTCAGCAAAGACTTAAAAAATGCTAAGGGGTTATTTTAAAAAACTAAAATTAACATAGTTATACTTGTCACTTACATTTTGTTAAATATAGGATTTGAAAACTCATTCTATACTATTAATTCCATTTGCCAGATGAAGGTCCAATCTAAATCTACTAACTTTATTCTCATTTATACAAACTTTGGCCCCAATATGAATATCTTCATGTAAGTAGACCTCCTTCAAGAGAGTACAATCTTAACTCTCTATAACAAGTTAACATTCCAAAGATTGCCACTTCTTTTTTGTCTCACATTTGTGCTATGAAGGTGTAACCTTAGATGTCTTCACAACCACAAGCTAATCCCCTAAAACGGCATTATCTTCTTACTACCTATATGGAAACTGACTAGAGGAGACATTTTCAGAATCAGAAATACAGTGGATGATATGAACCCATTCACATTCACTTTATTATCTTTCAGGTAAAAGTGTCTTCAACCTTCCCTTCTCAGGTCTATGTAATTTACAAGATGGTGACAAATACCAAGTGATTTTTGTTTTTAGTCTTTCAGTCAGCTTTTTATTTTTTAGTTGATTTATAAATACAAGAGGTTTCTAATACACTTATCTGTGCTAGCCTGCTATACACTCCTAGAAAGTAAAACGTGAAAAATTTTGCAAGGCCAGAAAAATATAGAGGCTTTCATTTGTAATGCACAACTAGAACAGCTTCTAAATTGCTATATTAAGCCTAACTGGTGTAAGTGGCTAACTTTCTCATTTAATGCAAAGCAACTCTTACTATTCAGTCACTAAATTGTGTACAACTCTTTGCAACCCCATGGACTTTCAGGCTTCTCTGTCCTTCACTGTCTCCCAGAGTTTGCTCAAACTCATGTCCACTGAGTTGGTGATGCCATCCAACCATCTCAGCCTCTGTCACCCTCTTTTCTCCTGTCCTCAATCCTTCCCAGCATCAGGGTCTTATTACAAGAAAGTTTAATTACTTTTAAATTTTAAACAAATATTAAAAGATCAAAACAGACAGGCTGAAAGTTTGATAAAATTTATTCTCACAGTCTACAAAACAGGCTGAGGGGAAAATGTTGCTTTAAAAATACAGTTTTTACCTGTCTTCTCCCAGACCTTTCAACACTATACTCAGCTGACTTCCACAAGGTATTAAGGGATATGAATTCTAACCTGCTTTGGAGGTTCTCCAAATTTGGTTCTTTAATGAGATATCACTCCTATTTTCTAGTTACACCCAGCATGGTTGAGGATAAACATATATTAGTAAACAGGAGGTTAAATTGCTAATGATTTTTAAAATTTCCTTATCCACCATTAAAAAGAAAATAAAGGAAATTTCACAAAGTTATATATGAAATGTTATAATTTCATAAATACAAGTTTATAATGCTTACCATTATAAACATGAATATCCAAACAGCTTGAATAAAATTCTGTTACACATCCAAATATAAGAAAGCGTATCCGAAAAGAATTGAGAATTCTTGACTAGAAAGAAGTTAACATTCTGAGATCCTCTTGGTCCTGATCTCAAATCTTCACAAGCTTTAGTTTCACCAGTGTCAAAATCCACAAGGAGATATCCAAACACACCATCATCAAAATTATCTAGAAATCCTCTTAGATGACTCAAGTTAACCTTATTAAGACACACTCAATTAACTCTTGGTAAGTCTGTTCAAACCCTAGTTACTCTATACAATTTTGAGGGATGGTACAGGGAGGGAGGAGGGAGGGGGGTTCAGCATGGGGAACACGTGTATACCTGTGGTGGATTCATGTTGATGTATGGCAAAACCAATACAATGTTGTAAAGTAATTACCTCCAGTTAAAATAAATTTATATTAAAAAAAGAAAACCAAAATATGTAGAAATGAAATAAATGGATTAAGTGAAAAAACTGAAAAAAGCTTGGCAATTTAATTCAGTCTAAAGAGAATTACCCTGAGAAATAAGCACAAGAGACACCTATAAGATTAACAAGAATAGGTTATTTCTAGCATGTGAAGTACAAAGAGAAAAAAAATACCAAAAGTGGATATTAAAGGGGATCATCTGAGACCACTTAGGAGAGAGGCAGATACCCTATATTCCCAAGACCACCCAAAGGTACCCACCCCTTCACAGGAAAAGAATAATAATAGATACTGCTCATCTCAACCCTGAGCTACGGAAAAAAAAAAGGGAGGGGGGGCTCCAATATGTTCAAGACACAATGTTTGTAAGAAAGCCAGGAAGTATTCAAATAGCTGTAATTTATAAAGATTTCCCTCAAAGTGGTTAATCATTTTTAAAGTGTTGACATGTAAAGGGCGAGGATCTGGTCACTTGGGGAATTGTCTTAGAAGAAAACCTTTCTCCCACAACATCATTTAATGAAGCACTACATATGGATACTCAACATCGGAAGCTGTTCCAAGGACAGCATTCCAAAGTCAGCTATAACAACAAACAGCAGATGTCCTGAAGAGACACAGTTATCTCCTCCATACTCCCAAGCTGTTTAATGGGGGTGTGGGGGATAGACAAAAAATTATGTGACCAGATAGGCAAGCCACCAATTGCCGAAAAACAAATTTCCAAGTAAGGCACAAGAATATCTAAAATAAAATTTTTAAAATAGACAAAGCATTCTCATTTTTACAAAAAAAAGAACCAAATAAATTCCCCTTGTACAACTGACAGGCTCACAGGCAGATCTTCCAATATGAGATGATCAAATCTGAATAATTTCCTTAAGGGAATAGAATTTCCAAGTAGCAAATTACATTTTAGAGTAAGCACTTTATTCTTCTTTTCTCGAAGACGACAATGTGAATGGTAGTTAAACATTAAAGCCTAGTTTCTAAACTCCTGTAATGAAAGAAAAACAGCCCCAATTCAGGGCAGGGTTGTGTGAGGGTATGATCTTCCAGCCCCTATCATCAAATTACTGAGACCCATTAACTTAGTGCAAAACAGGACTTAGACGTCTCACTGA